>JAJPUD010000423.1:506996-541548 GCA_023553655.1 Myrmecobius fasciatus | reverse complement strand
TCTCTCTCTCTCTCTCTCTCTCTCTCTCTCTCTCTCTCTCTCTCTCTTTTTAACCTTAGATCTTTTATCGGAATTTCTGAAAGGGAAAATGGATGGATCTGAATTTTATTATTTTTCTCTTCTTTTGATTATAGGAAAGGAATATAATGAGATGAATGACCTTTTCTACTTCTTTAATCTTTTCCTCCTAACTACTATTTCACACTCTAACTTTTGGAACTTTGAGCTAGTTTTGCTTCATGTTTCCTCATGGGGGCAAACAATGTCATATGTTGACAATATTTTTCAAAATTTTTTTGTGTATTGTGCACTTTTATAGTAGTTCATATAGTTCACTTAAGGTATTTTGAGTCTCTTCAGGGTTTCTAATAGCAATCTAGGTTTTTATAAGTTTTCTTTTTACATTTTTAATTACATGTTTTAATAAATATTTTTCCTTAATCTTCTTTAAAATATCAGTTTTCTTACAACCCAAATGATTTAGATGTTAGTGAACAACAACAAAACTTACTGAACTGATAGGATGTTAGAGAGAGTTATATTTACAGTGGCACTATGTCAGTGTAAGGAACTCTTTCCTAGTTTCCAATCCATTCTTGACTTGATAGATATAAGTAACTTCCTGTGACACTTGGACATTGGTTAATTTGCTCAGGATCACGTGGTTAAGGGGTATCAGAATCAGATCCCACTTTCCTGATTGTCCAACATTTTGTCCACCCTATCACACTGTCTCTCATTAAGAAAACATTTTCTTAGCCTAAAAGATACTAAAGAACAAAGAAAATTGAAGGGAAAGGAAAAGAGAACCCTATCCAGCAGAATAAACAGGAAGAAGTAGAAATATTAACATGGACAGTGAACCCTAGCCCCTGGACAGGCAGGCAGATGATTAGCTTCACAGAGATTGAAGAGCATTAAAGCAAGTTTGCAGTATAGAATAATTGATCAAAAGCAGAAGTTCTTAACTTAACCACTTTTTGTGTCAGTCTGGCAAAACCTGGAGACCCCCTTCTCAGAATCCTATTAAACATTAAAATAAAAATATTTTGTATTATAAAGCAAGCCATTTATATTGAAATAGTTATTCAGAATTTCCCTTAAGTTCATAGACCTCAGGTTAAGACTTCATTAGAAAGTATTCCTTTTAATTTATATTTATATTATTAAAATCTTGGTCATCAAGATCAGGTTAATTTATGTTTTGTATACTCGGTTTAAGAAAGCATAGGAAGATACACTTTATTTTGGAATGATTCTATCAAAGTGATTTAAAATAAACTTTCAGTACTCAAGTTGATTGTTTTATACATTTTTTCTTGAAAATAGTAAATTTTTAAAAATAAAATAAAACTCTTTCATTTTATAGGTAAAGAAGATGATGTCCAAAGAGAACTTACTCTGTGTTGTATAGTTATAAACTTTGGTAGCAGGTTTTGAAATAGGTCTCCAATTCCAGAGCCCATCTTTCCCAGTTATTTCTGTAATCTGAACATCTGAGGTCCACTGAGCTAAAACAACTTGTCTAGAATTGTTTGATTGTTTCTTCTTTCTCTTGTGCTTATTTCATGAAATGTGTATTTTTTTTTTTAAGCACTATGATGCCATAATGAGATATATCAGTCAGCCTCCTCTTCTGCTTGATGTGCACATCCACAAGCCAATGCTGAATGCTCGAACTTGGATGGATTCTTTGCTTGCCTTCTTTCCAGGTCTGCAGGTAAAGAGAAATTGAGTATTTAAAATTTGCATTAAATCATACCATTTAAGTGAAATAAATACTATTAATATTCACAATCTCTAAAAACAAAAATCACTAAAAATGGTTTTATTCTTATTTTCTAATGTAAACAGTAATGAAATGTAAATGAAGTAACAAATTACCATCATCAAATGCTAGGTACCAGCTATATTACTCCTATATTGCTTTAGGAGTAGACAGTGATAATAGCATGTCTTCATTTTGGATGAGTAAATGAATGAATGAAAAAAAGCTCTTAATAAGCATTTGCTTCTACAAGTACATTTGTGGTGCACAAATTAAAAATAATTAGGATGGTTCTTTGGTTCTTTTGGTGCAGCAGCAAGGCAGGGAGTAATTCATATTCTTTCAAGTTTGATAAAATCATGAGTTTCTGATGTTTAACCATTTGATGGTGCCAAGGACTTTGTTGTTGGAAACTTTCTTTACCTTGTCTCGGAACTGTGGCTACCGAGGAGACAAAGTGCTAAAGACTTGGCCTGGAATACTACCAACAAAAATGAAGAAGAAATTCAGGGCAGAGAGGAGATTCTCAAGGAAGTATAGACAATATTTGGTTACTGTGTTGGGGAGTGAAGAAGAGTTTTTGGGCCTGAATGAGTTGAGAGAATGATGGTGACAATACAAGAAAGATAGAAGGAAGAGAGAGTCAGAGATCAGATTTGATTTCATGTGAGTATAGGTTTTAGAACTGAAAAGGACCCTTAGAAATTATCTTAACACCCTCATTTAAAGATATTACATGATTTATTCAAATTCACAGTCACAACCTGTGGTTCAGACTCAGTCCTTCTGATTCTTTTGTCCAGTACTTAATTATGTGGATAAATTTATCTTCCATTATAACCTCCTATCTCCTGTATTGATTGATTGACCTCATGACCTTGGTGTTAATAATATCATATGCAACTTAGCTAATCTGACAACTTTTAAACCCTGAGACTTTTAGATGGATACATCTTTTAGCTTAGTTGTTGATTTCTATTTGATATCTTCCAAATTGGAACAGATCATCAATAAATATATTGTATAGTCCAGTATCTTCTCTGAGAGAGTCAACAATAGCTATGTTTGGACCAAGTCAAATGATAAACAGGATCACATGGATTTAGGAATTGCCTGAAAAGGCTTCAAGGAAAAAAGGTCATTATTCACATTTTTAAAAAACTGAGCAAATTAATTTGTGTGGCTTTGCATGATGTTGATCACAGATGATTTAGCTAGCAAAATGTGTATATTACATTAATTTTTATTCTATGACTTCTAGGTTTTAAAAGGAGACATTAGACCTGCTATTGAAACTCATGAAATGTTGTATCAGGTGATAAAAAAGCACAATTTTCTTCCAGAGGTAAGTAACAAAAATCATAGGGATCATAATAAACTGTTTCTTTTCAAAAGAAAAGAGTATTTTGTGGAAGATTGTAGATATTATAGTATAATTGTTTTCTGTTTAAATTTGTAATTTTCATGTTTTCACGGTAATGGATTATTAATTAGATGGATTCTTCTGAATGAGAGAAGCCATCAGTTTTTTACACGGTTACATGTATATATTTTTGACAGTCTTCTCAGATGGCTGTTTGTTTCTATGAAGTCTTGGTATTGGATTAGATTTGATTTTTAGTAACAAGTTATATGTATGGTAACTGTCTTACCAATTTAATATGCTGCCACTAGACTAATTTTTAGTATTAACTTTGATTCCTGGTAAAAGGTAGAATTCAAGTTTTCAAAAATTTATCTAGCTTGTCTTATCTTAAAACTATTTGATTAGCTGCTTGGGAGGAATTTTTTGAAGCACTTAAGTAGTTCATTCGCTATGTGTCCAAAAGCTCTCTTCAAGTTTATGTAAATTGGTCTCCTAGTTCACTTAATCAACAGGCATTTATCAAGTGCCTGTTATGTGCCAGACATTCTGCTAATTGCAGAGTATACAAAAAAGGGGGGAAATCACAAAATCTGCTCGTAGGGAGCTAACAGTTTAATGGGAGAGGCAAACAGAATAGTTGGAGATAATCTCAGAGGCAAGACAATAAGATTAAGAAGCGCTAGGAAAAATTTGTCTCATTTGAGATATTAGCTGAGACTAAGGATGCTAAGAGGTAGAGAGGAGGAGGAAGGAGAGAATTCCAGATATGGGAGACTGCCAGTAAAAGTGGCTAAAATCAAGAGATGGGATGGTGTATGGAGGAATGGCAAGGAAGTACTTTTCATTGCCTCATTTCCTAGAGGTCTTCATGGTTTCCTTGGAAACTGCCTATTTTATAAATTCTTATGGCTTAATAATATTCCATGCACCTGGCGTGATTCACTTAGCTATTTCACAATAGGAAAATCTCCTTAATTTCCTCTTTCTGGCCATCAGAAAAATAGCTGTTGTAGACATTTTTATACACATCTAAATCCTTGTCCCCTTATTTCTTTGAAGTATAGGCCCCGTAGATAGAGTGTCATCAATTTGTGCTCAAATAGTATATACTGATTAATAGTACAGATTAGTTTGGGTGTAGTTCTGATTTGTTTCCCAGAATGGCCATAACGATTTCACAGCTCCTCCAATAGTGCATTCATGGACCTGTTTTCCTCCAGTACCTCTAATGTTGGTCATTTTCCTCTTTTGTTATCTTAATCTAATCTCTGTGAAGTAGAATCTCAAAATTGCTTTAATTACATTTTTCTAATTAATGATTTAGTGCATTTTTTGGTATGGTGTTTTTTTTTTTTTTTTTTTTTTAATTTTGACCATTTATCTTAATCTTATAAATTCGAATCACTTAAGATCAAAATTTTTTAAAAAAATGTTTATTTCTTCTTAATAGATAATATATTTATGTTTTTAATTGAGTGTTATATATCATCTTTAGTATTGTAAGCTATTTCAAAACTGTTTGTTTGCTAATTTTGTTATGGATTTTTACATCCAAGTTTTATCTAGTATGTATTTTTAAATTTTGTTTAGGCTTTTACTACAGATTTCAGAGTACACTGGGCTCAGCATCCCTTAAGACCAGAATTTGCAGAAAGTACCTACTTCTTATATAAAGTAAGATAATTTTCTTTCTTTCCTCCAAATGTCCTCATATCCTTTTATATATTTTGCTATTTGACAATGACAATTGAATTTTCAAAATCCTTATTGAATATTTCTTTTGGTGAGTGTGTCACTGTTTTAACACATGGTTATTGGAAGATATGATAAATGACATCATCTGTTCTATCCATACATTGAAAGTAGAAGAGTTTGTTTTTGCCTATTTAAGAAATGTGGTAAACTTTATGTGTTTAACTGGACTCAAATTATTTTTAGAAATAGATCCTACTTAATAGATTATGTGGCATATTTTATACATTTTATATATATGTATGTTTTCTTTTTTTTCTTTCTTTTTTTTTTTTTTAAATAGGCTACAGGGGATCCTTACTACCTCGAAGTAGGGAAAACGCTTATTGAAAATTTAAATAAATATGCTAGAGTGCCTTGCGGGTTTGCAGCCATGAAGGATGTTCGTACTGGAAGTCATGAGGATAGGTAAAATGCTCCTAGTCTTCCTTTTTCTTCAAGTTAATGTTTATGCTACTTTAAAACACTTGCATTAATGTTTAAATAAACTTATCAAATTGACAAAGGTTGCTTAAGGAAATAAACTCTTTGGAGACCAGCTCTATACTGTTTTAAATAATTTAATAATGTTTCAGTCTTACAATATGAGTATCAAAGTGAACTTTATTCTTTTAACATTTAGAAACAAAATAGTGTTTAAAAATGATCTGAATTTGGGTAGTTTTTCTAAATAATGAGTTTAGCATAGGATAACCACCATTATATTTAATCACCTATCCCTAGTTGTAGATAGTGCTGTTAAGTCTCCATTTTGTTCTGTTTTTACTGGTAAATTTTGTTCTGTGAGATCTTGTGGTAAAATATCATTTTAATAATAAAAAATGTGCTGTGATAGAATATCATAATACAATATATTGTTATATATTATATTATTATATAACTTTCTTACATGGTAATGATAGTTAACATATAGGACTTTGAGATTGTCAAGTATTTTTATCAGATCTCTATGAGAGAGAGAATATGAATGTTATTATCTAGAATTGGGATAAATTGAGAAACTGAGGCTCAGAGAGGTCCAAGTAAATGGCTTGGGCCAGAGTGGAGAAAGAGCTTAAATTCAGCATCTTTAGTTCCATAGTAGTGCTTCTTATGTGAAAATGTACTTGGGTGGCACGAACCAGAACACAACTGAAGATCCAGAAATTAATGCACACAAAAAGCCACCAAGAAGCCAAATGAAGTTCACAAAATGCATATGCAGCTCTCATGGGAGAAGTCTTCATTCAGGGCCTATTTTGGACACAGTTATATAAGCTAAGGGATTTGATCTTGTAGTGGAGAAGGGGATAAGATGTTTTGTGGAATAGCTTATTCCCATAAGAAATTGTTATTGTAACTTTGTCCCAGTTATGTAATTTTTGACTCACCAGCATTTTCTTTTGACATTTGAAATAATATTTTGATAGTTCTGTATTGATTTGTGGTATTATTTGCAGAGGAATAATCCAGTAAGGAAGTCAGCATAGGTCAGATGATCTCTCTCTCTGCTTTATGATGAGTAAAGTAAGTCTGAAGGTAAAGTGACTGACTGACTAACTAGTAGTTGTCACATGATCCAGTGACAAACCCTTGGTAGAAATGGTAGAACGGAGGCTTTTGAATCCTAGCCCCTACACTCTTTAGTAGGACTAGAAGAAGCAGACTTGCCCCTCTTTTCTCACCTTTGTGGATTCATTCTGATTCATTTTGTCTCAAAATAAAATTAGAGCTGAGAGTGTAGCAGCACCATTCTGGGATCATTAGAACTTTTCAAGAATTCCCTTGTAAATTTTAAATAGGATTGCAAGTGTATTAAAAAAAATGACTTTCCATTGGCTATTAAGCTGTTTGGAAGTTTTAAAACTGTATTTTTTTATATTTAGAATGGACTCTTTCTTCTTGGCTGAAATGTTTAAATATCTTTATCTCCTGTTTGCTGATAAAGAAGATATTATTTTTGATATAGAAGATTACATTTTTACAACAGAAGCTCATCTATTACCTCTTTGGCTCTCTACTACAAATCAAACAGTCTCTAAGAAAAACACAGTGAGTTACCTTTCTCAATTAAATATTTTATTGTCATTTGTACTTGTGGCCAAAAAGATAAATCTATCATTGGGGTTATTTAATTTCACTGTAACACTTTCTTTTAAGTTTCTATAAAAGTTTTTTATTTTATTGCTGATTGTTTTGCAATATTTTATTGAGAGTATTGTCTTGGTCAAAGTTTTATTTTATTAGATCGTGGTATGTTAAAGGAGTGATTAATTTCTTTTTTTAAACTTTTATTTTCTTACAGACTACAGAATATACAGAACTAGATGATAGTAACTTTGACTGGACATGTCCAAATACTCAAATTCTCTTCCCAAATGATCCAATGTATGCCCAGAGCATTCGTGAACCCTTGAAAAATGTGGTGGATAAAAGCTGTCCTCGAGGTGTTGTCAGAGTGTAAGATAGTTTTTCATTTAAATGATATGAAATTTTGAATAGTTAAATTCAAGTCTGATAGGGGACTAGGAAAATGGTTAGAATAATGATGGTTTGATGGGAAATACACAGTTCTATAGTAAAACTAGTAACTTTATTTCTGTTTTTAATGAAACTTTTATTTATTATAGGCATATATGAATTGGAACATTAGGGTTTTTTTTTTGTTAGTGCTATATCGTTTTTTTAATTGAAAAATGAATAACTGAGCTATTAATATGTAACTGTTAGTAGAGAAAGAAAATCCAGATCCCCTAAACAAACCTAGGGCAATTTACTCAATCACTTCCAGCACTCTGATAATCTGAGGCAAAAGAAGTCGGGTATAGACATAATCATGAACAAAAATGGATTCATTTCAAAGGTTCTGTTATTTATTAGAGGTCCAAAATATATGTGCAAATTTAGTTATTGATGCATAAGATCTGTTTCTCACTATTTAAAATATATAATCATAATGCTGGTTTATTATTCTTAGCAGAGAGGAGAATTTTGGCAGTGGACCTAAGCCCCCCTTGAGAGCCAGAGATTTCATGGCCAGTAATCCTGAGCATTTAGAAATCTTAAAAAAGATGGGAGTTAGTTTGATTCATCTCAAAGATGGAAGAGTGCAGTTGGTCCAGCATGCAATTCAAGTAAGATTCTGCTATGTTAATTAAAAATATTTTTTCAATACCTTCTTAATATCTTATTAGCATTAAATAAAACAATTAAACTGTTTGATATCCTGAAAGTTTCAGTATGGCATTTGAATAGTGAAATTTTGTATACTGGATTAGTATTTTAGTTCAGCCTTTTTATTTGAAAGTTAAGGAAAATGGGGCATCGAATTGTTACTTGGCTTTTTTACATGTGTTATACGAATAATTTTTAATATATGTTTTTTCATTTCATTCATTGGACCAAAACAACTAAACTAATTGGCATTTTCAAAAATATTAAAATTCTTTGTGCATTTTTCAGTTTGCCTGTTAAGTTCTGCGTCCATTTTATAAAATTATATTAACCTTGTCACTTAAAAGTATTTTTTGTAATATGTTGCTGAAGTGTCTTAACAGTTACACTATATTTTGTACTTCAGAAATATTTGCATTTATGAATTTTTTTAAATGAGCCACTGAATTACTTACATTATTAATATATTCAGTTTGAATAAACTACACATGTAGATAGTGTTTTATTATTGCTTAGTGTCAGCTTATAGCGTTGGGAAAGAAGAATTATATGGGAAGTCAGTAGGTTCATTCTGTAAGAGAAGCAGTCATAGAATTTTAGTTGGAAGGTATTTTAGAGGCCATTTAGGACAGCCTGTACCTGAACACTTTATTCCCTCCACAATATTCCTGTAAAGTGTTCATTCAGTGTTCATTCCCACAGAGGGGAAACTTTCTACCTCCCTTCCTCCCCACGGTAGGCTATTTTTCTTTAGGATAGTCTTAATTTTAGGAAATTTTTATTTCACAAGATGGAGCTCAGTAGCTCCATGTCTTGTTCACAGTTCTGCCTTCTGGGATAATTAATAGAGTAGTAGACAAAAGAAAGAAGAATATGAAAATCATGATATTCAATACCTAATAAAGAATGATTCAAAAATGAATTCTTCTGTCCTATTGTTGATGGCTTCTGATAAAAAATCCAGACTGATGAGCTTTAGAAAATATGATGCAATATAATATATAAGTATTTTTTATTCTTAATACTGGGAAGATTATACATATATTTGGAGTATGTGGAAAAAAATATAGCGTTCAGCATCAGAAAATGAAAATCTTTTGTAGAACATGTAAAGTCATTTATTTCTCATTTAAAGCTGTTTTATTTTCATTTTAGGCTGCAAGTTCACTTGATGCTGAAGATGGTTTGCGATTCATGCAAGAGATGATTGAGTTGTCTAGTCAGCAACAGAAAGAACAACAGTTACCACCTCGAGCTGTTCAAATAGTTTCCCACCCATTTTTTGGCAGAGTAGTATTGACTGCAGGACCAGCACAGTTTGGCATGGACTTGTCTAAACACAAATCAGGGGTATGTGTATATCATATGTATCTTATAGAGTATCTAGTACTTTTTGATTTATTCAAATACCATCCAAGTTGCCTTTTCTCTACAAATGTAGTTTTTATTTATCACAAAAAAACTAAATGGTCACAAGCCCAAATTTAAACATACTATACTAAGAAAAAAAATTAAGATTTGAGCATGCTAATCTTTTAAGAATGTAAATGTCACCGGAGTAATTTTTGTCACTAATTGCCTAAAAATTTGTTTTTCTGCACCTCCTAATTGGAAAACCTGTTTCATGGTTATAAGCTTCTTTGCTGTTCTTTTGGATGACATATATAGAATATTATTCCTTTTTTGGGGGGGGGGTGGTCTTTGGCATTACTTATCATACAGAAGAGGGTTAAGATGTACCTAATGTTCATTCTAAGTTCTTAAGTGCCTAGCTTTGGTAAACTCTTCGTGTTCTAATTAATCTTTTATAAAGTTATTGGAGCATTCAGGAAGTTTGATAAAATTATGGTTGTTTAAAAGTTTATTGTTTTGTTCTTTAAAGAAACTTTTTTGTTTGTGTATGTAGCATTACCAGTCAACCAACAAATATTCTTAGGAATCATATAATTTTCTACAAGGCTTCTGAAACATAGTGATCAGTCATTTCATTTCTTTTTGAACAACTTTAATTCATTTATTCATTCAATATATATTTTAAATATCTACTCTGGACATTGCCAACTTTGTTTATAGTCAGGGAATGAAATAAAGAAGTAAGGCAGGATCTCTTTATTCTAAGTGTTTTTTATAATTGATGTACTGATTGTTAATTTCTCTTTGTATTGAATCATAATCCTAGCTTAATAGACATCAACTTCAATTCTGCTGTTAGTCCTAATGCTGGAGCTACACAAGAAGGAAACATAATCTTTTTTTTACTTGCTCTTTCCTCTATCTTCTCCTAAACTGCCTCAGGACTTCTTTTCTCTATGCTAACCCTGTCCTTAATTTCTTCAGTCATGTCCTATGACATAGTTTGGAGTTCCCTCATTATTCTGGATATTCTCCTCTGTATGTATTCAGGTTTTTCAGTGTTCTTAAAATATGACATCTGTAATAAAAATGTAAGTCTCCAGATGTAGTTTCATTGAGAAGAATGGAGTCAGACCAATGTAGCCGTTAGTAACTGAGATAACCTATCTTATAACATATTAATCTCAACAGTGAAAACACCCTTCTATTTGTGAAGCTCAAGATTATATTTGCTTTTTTTTTGGTAGCTATATCATATTAGGTTTATATTGAGTATATATTTAACCATAAATCCATGGTCTTTATCATCGATCATGCTCTTAAACCACATCATATCCTTTCTTTGCAATTACTTTTTTTTTTAACTTAAATTCAGGGCTTAAAGACAACCATTTTTTTTTTTATTATATCTTTTTATATACTTATATATATATTTTTCAAAATCTTTTACATATGAAAGTGCAGAAATAAATCAAGCAGTTTGTTCAGATAGTGAGCTCACTGTTGTTTGAGGTCATAGGATCTTAGATTTTAAAACTGGAAGCCTTAACCAGTCACCTCATTTGATAAGTGAGGGAAATTGAGGCCCAGGGAGGTTAAGTGATTTACAAAAGTCCCTCTGGAATTTGAAATAAATTCCTTTTTCCTGTAAGTCCTATACCCTTTCTTTCGTATCATGCTACCTCCCAGGTATTTAAAGAGGTTTGTAGATTATTTTTCAAAGTTGTTATATATTTTGCATAGTTTCATTTTGGTTTTCTTAAAAACTAGTTGGGAATTGGGGAATTGTTAGAAATTTGTTAAAAACAAAATTTCTTGAAATGTTGATATATTTTTGGTAGAATATAGAATGTTTGGATTTTACCAAATTGAATTCATATATGGAATCTCACATTATATTTATATTAATCTGGTCTCTTTTTTTATAACTTCTGTGGAAATTCTGCTCATTGGAACAATAAAGAAGAAATTTCTTTTTTTCCACGTGCTAGCTTAAAACTATTTCAAGACAGGCTGTCATGTTTTACTTTAGCTTCATCTTCAAAGCTAAATATCCAAAATTCGGTTGAATATACTTCCTCATGACCTGCTTTTAAAGTTCTTGTCATCATGGTTGCTTTTTTCTGGTTAAATTAGTTTGTCAGGATCCCATTTGCAATCCAAATTAATTAATCCAACAAATATTTATTGAACACCTAGTCTGTGCAGAGTGATATATTAGATGCTGAATTGATGTCCTGTGATCTGACCAATACAGTCATGGGAATATTAAGTACTCTGAGACAAGATATTTTCTAGTTTGCTCTTATGATGTAATTCAAAAATTAGCTTAAAATATGCAAGTATGATATAATGTATGTGAATGAAATGAGTTCTATTGAATCCTTCTTTAGGAAGGAAGACTCAAATATTGTATTTAATGATTAGTCTTGGGGCAGCTAGGTGGTGCAGTGGATAGAGCACCAGCCCTGAAGTCAGGAGGACCTGAGTTCAAATCTGGTCTCAGACACTTAACATTCCCTAGCTGTGTGACCCTGGGCAAGTCACTTAACCTCAATTGCCTAAGCAAACAAACAAACAAAAAAACCAGAATGATTAGTCTTGAGTAACTTGGAGTCAAAATTCTTTGTTCTAACCATATTTTTAATCACTTGTTATATATATTTCAAGACAAGAGGATTTGTTGCAAGCAGTAAACCATACAATGGCTGTTCAGAGATTACTAATCCTGAAGTTGTGATGGGAAAAATTGCTTTGATGCAAAGAGGTCAGTGTATGTTTGCTGAAAAGGCTCGGAACATCCAAAAAGCTGGAGCAATTGGTGGCATTGTTATTGGTAAGTAATTTTCTCTCTTGTTACTTGGTCAGAATAGTTAAACACGTCATTTTAAAGACTTTTAAATTTACTTTTTTTAGGGACTTTAATAAAATTTCTTGCTTGTAAGTTCAATTTACCTTTTTTTTGTAAGTGGATTTGCCAGTGGGATTGCTTTTGGTGGTTACTAAGAACAAGTATCTCATTAAGGACACAGTGACAACTGCAGGAAACTCCCATCTTTGAACATTTAGACAAAAGCATATTTTTATGTCCAGTTACCTTCATTCTTAAGCACCACAGTAGGTGGAAAAGGAGTTATAGCACATTGGTATCAAAGATTTTTGGTGGGTTCATTCAGATTTTATTTTGCTAGTTACCATAGCTCTAGCTTTTCAATACTTTGAGGGGCTGGTAGAGTGAAATGAAGTGTTTTTAAACATGGGTGGAATTTAGGAATGTTCCTAAACAAAATCCCAGACATTAAGGAGAGGTTGAGTAATTGAAGAATAGAAAAATGATGAAACAAACTTCTGTAAGAGGTGAGAGAGAGATGGGACCAGGTGTACAAGGAGAAGGACTGGATTGGGCAAGGACAAAAGTGAGTTTTTCATTCCTCTGTGGCAGAGGAAGAGAAAGGATGAGGTAGATCAATTTTGAAATCTAAACTAGGGGAGGAAAGGGAGGAAAAGCGAAGGATTCAGCTGGAGGGGATGTCTATCAACTGGGGAGTGCCTGAATAAATTCTATGTTATTATTATGGAATATTATTGTGATATAAAAAGTAATGAGCAGGATCTCCTCAGGAAAACCTGGAAAGACTTCCATGAGCTCATGCAAAGTGAAATATACTGTGTACAAAGTAATAGCAATATTGTGGGATGATCAGTTATGAATGACTTTGCTGTTCTCAGCAATACATGTCATATTAGATAACCTCAATTTGTAGTAGACCTAGGTAGCCCAGATAAGTGGCTTCTTTGAGCAGCAGGCAGGAACACCTGTGTGAATTGCCCAAGACAGGCCACTCTATTGGCTCTTGCTGTGACCATGGAAGCAAGAAAAGAGAGACACTGATGTTTAAGGTCAAGACATTTATTGTAGCTAAGCTTTCTCTGTTTAAACTCTGAAACTGCAATACACTCAGGAAACAAAAGGCAGATAAATCTCAGTCAGTACACAAAGGGACAATGTATTTTGGGGGTCCAAGGAGAAACTTGGCATCCTCTTAGCGATATGACCTCACCCCTTTGCCATCTTGTATCCAGGACACCTGTTCCTGTACCTCCCCAGTCTTTGCCAGTCTTGTCGCTGGCATTTAAAGAGGGTCAAAGCCAGATCAAGATGGCCATGAGTCCTGCAGTTAAGCAGGTGTGTAGGCCTGGAGAGGCATACGCATGAATGAGATCATAAAAATTCCTTCTAAAGCAAATCCAAGAAGTAATAATCGAGTCTTTGCTGCCCTTCTAGATCTGCTACCCAATATTCTAACTGCCCTTCTCAATCACCTGCAAATTTGAGAAGCATCTAGACATTTATCCAAGTTATTGATGAAAAATGTTCATAGCACAGGATCAAGGACAAATCTTGAGGGACTCCACTAAAAACTTCCTTCTAGGTTGAGAGTGGATGATAATTAACTACTATTTGATTTGAGCCATTCCAATACTTCAGATATATATGGCTGTGCCTTTAGCTTTCTTTCCTGTTTACAGGAAATATTTAGTCATATGGTTTGCTAAACTTTACAAACTCCATCTTTGTGTGGTATATACCCTCATTTATCAGCTCAGTGACCTTGTTCGGAAAGGAAGTTAGTTCCTCCATACAGATGAAGCTGCAAAGATTCCTGGGATTACTGTGGCCTTTTCTAGTGAACACTTGCCAGGAGACAGAGAAGGGTGCACTACCTTGAGTTGGTAACTCTGCAAACTCCATTCTCATCTTTTTTTTTTTTTTTTTATATAAGTGCAGACTCTTGGATTTCTCCTCTAGTTGCGTGGGATTTCTCTCGTTTCCTCTTGTCCTTCAGAAAACTCTTTTAGTAGTCTTTGTTGTTTGTTCCTCATTGAGGTTGTTTTCATCAGAGGCTTAGTTTTTTGTCATTTTTCCACAGTGTAAATGAAATTGCTTAATTGCAAATATGAACTATTAAACATTTATACCATTGTTTTTTTTCAATTGCTTTCACTACCTAAGAAAAACTTTATAACTCAGTGAATGTCAAGTTTTCTTTATTATGTTGAACATAGCACCTATTAATGCCAAAACATTTAAATTTCTTCAGTTATTTTATTTCACATCTGTTGTATAGAATCCTATAATAGTTGTTACAGGAATTAGGGAGGAAATGAAAATTATTATTGTACAGTGTTTCTGTTACCCAAGGGTGTTGGAACATGGTAAAAATGAGATGTAAATGACTTTGAAGGACAACTACTAGAAATATAGAAGTCAGCCACTGAATTTTCCCCATATTTCCCCTTTAAAATGGTGACTGATCCATCAGTCTTTTGATAATGCATTGAGTTAGAGGGGAGCAGACTCATTTTATTTTGCCCTTTATAAAAGTGGAAACTAGAAAAAATAAATTGAAAATCAGTGAACCTTGGTACCCTTTCAGACAGTTTTAAGCTTAGTAGTTTATGATATTTTATGATAATAGCTTGATTCAGTTGTGTATACAAGATAAAAGGATAAAAAGTCATGGTGGGTATACGTAATTATGAAAAAAATGTTTTTAAGTTTACTGTATTTATCGTTGGGTAGATGACAATGAGGGAAGCAGTAGCGACACTGCCCCTCTTTTCCAGATGGCTGGTGATGGAAAGAATACAGATGACATTACAATCCCCATGCTGTTCTTATTCAACAAAGAAGGAAATATTATATTGGATGCAATCAAGGAATATGAGGAGGTAGAAGTGCTTCTCTCTGATAAAGCAAAAGATCGAGGTAAGGGCAAAGTCATTAGTTTCTTATGCAGGTCAACACTAGCTCTGATTACAAAGTAAGTTGCGTTATTTTCTTTGTAAATAAAATTTGAAAAATCTTTTTAAAAGTACTATATTTATATCTTGGTGCTTAAAATGAGCTGAAATAAGCTTTCCTTTTTTGCCTTCTAGTTCTTCCAGCTTTTTAGGGGTATTATAAAAATTATAATTCATTAGTGTTTTATGTTAGTAGCCATAGTGTTTTGAAATGTATGTATGCTCGTAGAAGAGATACTATGATACAAACACAGGGCATTAGAATCATATGGAATATTTCTCATCCAGTTTCACTGAGTCTACTTCTCTTTCAGTCTTCTTTTGTGTTAAGATTTTCTGCTAGAAAGATGACAGAATTTTAAAGAGTCAATGATTATAGTTTCTTCTCATAAGAATCCTTTTCATCAAATAGTTTTCTTAGGTTTTCATAATAGAAATATAACATTTACCCTGTTGACTGCCAAGCTTTGCAACAAACTTAGCTCTTAGGAAAGAGGATGCAAAGCAAATAGTTTATGTGATATCCAAAACAATGTGCTTTTTTATACCACTGAGCTCTTTATTTTAGACTAAAGTAGTTTTTAGGAATGTGAAAGCACTGAAAGTAACAGCGTCATTTGATGTCATATGCACCATTTACTTATTTCCATAATCCAGAGGGGAGACACACTTTTACTGTAGTCCTCAGAATGCTGACTCAACATAAAGCCATACGTTCTTCATGTCTTGTTCTTCACTCTAACCAGTCAAGAAGAATTGTAAATGTTTACTTATGTGATTCTTTCTTTCTTTTTTTTTTTTGACAAATCTTTTTATTTTCAAACATATGCACAATTTTCAACATTAATCCTTGCAAAACTTTGTATTCCAAATTTTTTTGTCCCTCCCTTTTCCCAACCCCCTCCCCCAGATGGCAAGTTAATCCAATCTATGTTAAACATGTGCGGTTCTTCTATACATATTTTCATAATTATGTGATTATTTCTTTACCCCAGAGTTCTTAATAAGCATCCAAATGGAGCTTTTAAATTGAGTAGTTTTTCAGGTGAGAGTTTTTAAATTAAACTTAAACTTAGAGATTTTTTTCTAAGTATTAATATTTATCAGTGAGTAAGAACAGAACAAAGTAGTTTTCTAAATTGATTTCTTCTTGGATCCATCCCTTTTCATTCATTCATTTACATCAAACACAGGTGAATTAATTCTTGCTTTTGATTATTTAATGCATTTTCTTTCTCCCCTTCCCTTGCCCTTTCTGCTGCTCTTGGAATTTCAGCAACAATATTTAAAGGTAAAATGCTTCCAAACTACATTTTTGATAGCAGTAAGTATCTTGAATGAATAGTCCTCAAGTTAATGGATCAAGCTGAATGCTGTTTTAAAAAAATGCCATAATAACATCTTTCTATATGTAATTCAGTTATTTTCATGTTCTTCAGGAATAGTGCTTTACTATCAAACAAATTCTTTTAGATGAAAATTATATTTATAATAAATATTGTCACCAATCCCTGTCTATGTCACTAATGAATTATTTTATTTACTATTTGTGTATAAATGCCAATATTTTTATTACAGTATTTTTAAAAAATTCATTTGCAATTTTAGCTTCTCCCCTTCCCCCCCTCAAAAGGATGTACTGTTTTTCAATGAGTCCTTGTTAGAGATGATAATGTGCTCATAGTTTCAGGGTGGATATGAGCACATCTGTACAGAAATTTTAAATTGTCTTAGTAGTTTAAATCTATATTATTCAATATTAATCATGCTGCTTTTGAATAGGCATTATAATTATCAATTCAGTTTTGAATTGGTTTCTGGTATATTTCTACTCTTTTTTTTTTTTTTTTTGAAAGAAACAAGAAAACATTTGCATATGGTGCACTATTGCATCTTTTCCTATTATATCATTCTCTGAATTTTTTTATAAAGAGACATAAAATCTTTTCCTTAGGTCCCAGGGAAGAACCCATTGGTTCTTTATACATTTTCCCTAATTAAGCATTTGCTAATTATTTATTTCCTCACACATAACATTGTGCATAATAATTTATTTCTGTTGCTTTTTCTGTCACCACAAGCCAGCAAGAAGTCATGGATGGAATTTCAGTGCTTTTTAATCATTTTCTTATAGCACTCAAAACATCTTTATATCTTTTTTTTTTGAGGTTTCATTGTGTTGGGCATTACTAGAATTGTAATCTCATTTTTAGACTACCCCTTGGATTTGAGAATGAATGTTATTAAATTTAAGATAGAATTCACTTTTGCATTAATAGCATTTGCCTCCCCAGGTTATTGTGAGCAAATGAAATAATAATTGTAAAGCACTTAGCATAGTATGCTTGACATAGTAACTGCTGTATAAATGTTAGTTGGTATTTATTATTGTTAACATTATCATTAGTACTACCTCAGTAGTGACAGGTTGTTTTCTTTCCTTTCTTGAATGTAGAAGACCCTCCACCAAAACTCTGATTTATCTCGTGAGATTAAAATTAATGAGATCTTAAGGATCTTCTAAGTATTATTGCATTATACCTGGATTGTAATGGAAATCTAACTAAAAAGAAAATATTATATTGTTACAAAAATATAAATATAGCTGTTTTCTTGTATCTGTGGTTTTCTTCAGTGTAGGTCTTTTCTTATTTGCTAAGTTTGATAAAGTTATTTGCTTTTTTGTGGAGAGGTGATAGGATTAGGTGTTGTATATTGTTACAAAGTTTTTTTACTCTTTTTTTTTTACTGATAAATATCAACATAAGTCATTTTTAAAATTCATTGGATAATTGTATCTTTCAATTTTATAAGTAAATGCATTTTTTGTTGTGAACTTGTTTAGAAAATAATATTGAATATTTTAATGATTATATTGTTAATGCGTTTTTTTTTTTAAACAGAATTGACCTGTGTCAATTTTCAGACCCTTTGGCTTCTTAAAATTTTAACATAGGAAAAATTAATTTGCCTTTGAGGGGATAAATTTGGTATAAAGTAGTAATATTACTTTGTACTTTCTTTTAAATCTCATGAAGCTTTTTTTTTTTTTGTATTAAAGATCTGGAAGTAGAAAATATGGAACAAAAGTCTTCTGAAAATGATTCTGAGAATCAAAAATCTGAGAAGACTACATCAGGTTCACAGGACCTTAGTTCAGTCAGTCAGGAGTCTATGGAAGAAAGTTCTCCTGTTTCTCAAGCAGAGTCTGTACCTCCTGCTGATGTGGACAGTGCTAGCATTTTGTCTTCCAAAGAAGATTCCTGTCCCACTGAAAACCACGAGACTGCAATCCATGACAGTGAATATACAGAATTAGATAACCAGCCTCAAGAACAATCAAAGACTGAGGAAGAATCTAGCCCTAATGTTAGCTGGGATAATAAAGTCCAGCCTATGGAATCCATATTAGCAGACTGGAATGAAGATATAGAAGCGTTTGAAATGATGGAAAAGGATGAATTATGACTCAGAAAAAAAAATTTTCTGGTGGGTATATAAAAAGGGAAAAAAGGTGAACTTTGGTTAAAGTAGACCCTAATGCCTAGGAAGGCTTTCATGTGGGAGTTGTTAAATAAGGTGATCAAGCAACCAGGTTCTGACTGGATTATTTAAAAATCCTAGAAATCCAGTGCATGCTATGTTAGGATTGGCCTTGTTTAAAACTTTTTCCCATTAGAAAGAAATGGGAGCTTGCTGTTTTCCCCTCCAAACATGGCAGCATTGCAACACAATGATAGCATATCTCTGATTTAGAAGAAATGGGCATTCCTGGACATTGGGTTGACCCAGCCACTGAAAGGGAGAAGCATGAATGCATTTGGTTAATGTAGTGGCCCTTATTACCTCCTGGCACTAGAGCTGTGGGAGGTGGAAGTTGGGTTGCATTGTGAAGACAAAGGCAGGTAAGTGCTATGAGCATTCAGGATTGTGCTGCCTTACAAACACCACTACAATTGGTATAGTTTGTTACAAAGCAAATATGTTTATATTAAGAACATTTTTGCTCGTTATTTTCATTTGTTTCTTTCATTGGCAAAAGAATAAAGTGACTTGGGTTTTTCTTCTTGACATTACCCTTTTTACAAACCAAAGGTGAAGCTAATGTGCTTTCTCAGTGAATTTCTCTGCATGGAAGCCGATCATTGGGACCAGACAAATAGGTCATTGTAATATGTTATGGAAAATGGTCGCTTAGTACTCTTGAAAAACAGGGCCAAAAAAAAAATATACAATTTTGCAATACAAACTTCCTTTTGGGCCTGCCATGGTAAAAACTTTTAAAGCTATAACTATTCATTAACACTAGAAATTAGTGTTGTTCTCTGTTGTAGACTAGACCACAAGTCTTTTTTCAGTTCATTTCTCTTGAAGATGTTACCTCTAAACATCATCAGCCTTATAATATATCACACTTTTAGTATGCAATTTGAGCCATAAGGCCAGTGTCACCAACAACTGATTACATTTTATTCCATATGTCCAGCTTATTAGAGCCATGATAAAACTACGGTGGTGATATATAAATCCAGGGATAACTGGGTTTTTTTTGTTTGTTTGTTTGTTTTCCTTTGAGGGCTTTTCCTTTTAAAGTTGCAATTAGGGCTATTCACATTTTCTGTTCAATCATGTTTTTCTTATATGTATTCTCTTGAATGGGTACCAGAAAATTTGTGGTCATCTATGAAGAAACTCACACAATGGCAACTAACGCATAGCTTTATGAAAAACTTTGTTTTGTGGCAATCTAATATTAGCCACATTTAGCAAGTGTTTGGTTAATTAACTTTTGATTTCTGTAGACATCTTGTTTAGCAGTAAATCATGGATTAATTTTATAATTCTGTCCAAACATTTATGAATCAATTTAAAGGTTTGTAAGGAAGGCTTAAATCTCTTTCTTCCCCCCCCCTTAAGCCCTCCGCCTGCCTTTTATCATTTGGCAAAATGACTTTTTCTTTATGTACAGTTTTGTGGTACTGGTGAACTTGTAACGGTATATGCAGCTATTAATCAGAATAGCTGTCTGGCATTTGTAGTTATGTATATTCATGTACAGTATGACTTAGATCCCAGATAAATGGTGTATTCTTTTATAAGGGGGAAGTAATTGCTTCAAAAAAATTCTAGGTAAACATAATTAAGGCAGGAGTAAATTAAATCTAACGAGAGTTTACTTGAGAAACAAATTGGTAGCAAATAAGATCTTCACTGACCCTTAATTAAGTCTTACTCCAAAATAGACTTTTTTAAAGTCTTTCTGCATGTGAAATTTGGTGAAGGTAAATCTTCATACTACAGAATAAAAAAGGACAGATAAAGTGCTTTGTCAGTCTTGATTTTAAAACTGCCAAAACAGCTGAAGCTTAGTAGTACTTGATTTGCCTTGATGTAAGGGGGCTGGGGCTTGGTGAGGAGGAGCATATGGTCTTCCATTCTTGGACTATGGGAGCCTTTTATGCACCATTTTGATTGTTGTAGCTTAGAGCTGTTACTTCCAGAATCTAAGCTTTCTGAATTACCAAAACAAAGTAATTATTTTCCACCAAGAATCTAGCATCAGAGAGAAAAGACCCACTTGCTGCCACACTTTCCCCCCTTTGGCCAGTAGGGGGACCTCTTTCTTTTCTTTTGGGTCAGAAAGGCACTTGTTGACTTGTTTTAAGGATTTGACTCATTTAAAGACAAATAAAAACCCTGACAGATTGGCCAGCTGGTTTAAACAATTACAATCTTTAAATTTATCCTCAGGATAATAAGGTAGTTTTCACCTCATATAGCCCAGTTGTGTCATTGGCTGTAATTTATTGGCATTAGGGTCTTAAACAATTTATCATACTGCCATGAAATTGTCTTTTATTTCATTAAGAAGAAACCCCAGCAGTATCAAGTAAGGTTTTTGGGTTTTTTTGTTTTTGTTTTTGTTTTGTTTGTTTTACATACTCGTATAGATTAATTGTTTCCTATAAATTTGGGAGACTTAAAAAAAAAAAATCCTAAACTTAGAAACATCTGGTCTACCTCAGTTAAATGTTGACTGCCTGGAGGTTGAGCTGAAGTGATCACCAGAGCCATAAAAGTAGTTTGACCAGGAGGAATTTGCACTCTGTTTACAAACCTGGAATCAAGGATTTTAACCTGAAAATTAAGTTAGACATGAAGGAAAAGGGCAGGAAGCAAAAGGGGATAATTTAATTCAGGTATTTTCACCTTTAAAATTATAGAAAGAATAACCTAATAGAAAACAACTAAAGTCTCAGCCTGCTTATAACTGTTCTTTGAACCATTAGCATCAATCTTCAGTAACTTTTCTTTGAAACTTCCAATTATAAGAGAATTATAATTTATCCCACGTGGTTGACCGGGGGGGGGGGTTGTTGGATGTATGTTTTATAGGCTCCCAATGACGGTAGAGTTCTTTTATCAGAACCAATCATTGTAACATTTTCCTTACAATATTGGATCAGTTAAAGTTAGAGTTTTAAAATCGTACTCTCTAACTTGTCAGTTCTTAATCTCTTAAAGATATTTATTGTCTACTTTTATTTATCATTTTGTAACTGTTTTACAATAAAATTAACATTTGTTCTCCTACCAAACCCAATGTCCAACTCTGCAGAAAGCTCAGCATTAGTCAAATGTTGCTCATAATTTGGGATGGGGGTGGATAAGAAACCTAGTAAATATTCCAATAGTTTGTTTTATGCACAAGGCTTCAGTCAGAACATAGAAAAAAAAACATTCTGTGAATGAAATATTGTATGTTCAGATTTTATAAAAGACGTTTTTAAAAGCCCAATTTACAGCCGTATATTTTCTTATAAATGTAATTTATGAAAAAAGATGTCTGTACTAACAGGTGCTGTAACACTACTGTTGGATTTTACTGTTTGGTGATAAATGTATACAATATTTCTAAGGAAAACTGTGTACTGTGATGTAAAAGTCTGGGCAGAAATGTATATAATCCTTGTATATATAATTGTGTATTTGATTATAATTGCTGATTGTAAAGATTTAATAAAATATGTAAATATTCTAATCAAGTTTTTCTTTGAATCTTTAGTTTATCTTGTAGCTGTTGCAGAAAATGTTATATTGGATATTGACTTGAAAGTTTTCCTGCTGTCCTTACTATATTTCCTTTATTAATTCAGATTTAAACAATTTCCTGTGGAGTTCATTAAGCTTCAAAAATAGTTTAACAAAAAAGCATTTTTATCATCTTAGCTAGTATTCTATTAGATACTTAGCACTGTGGTTCTCGAAGTGGTATTAATACCATCTATACTGCTACAGGGTCTCAGTTTTCAGTATGAATTTTGCTCTAATTTTAGTTAATAAAAATCAGATGTGGCACAGGGACTTGTGTAAGAACCCATCTAGTTAGTGGCAGAGCCTGGAGTAGAATTCTGGCACCGACCTTCCAGTCCATTCTTCTCCGTGTCACATATTGGTTCCTTAGCAGGTGCATTTGATCCGGAGCCTTGGGCAGGAACCCAGCATGCTTCTCCAGCCCTTCCTTCATCTCCCCTCTCCACTGTCTCTTGTGAGAAGGCAATCTGCGATGGGTGCCTCCACTCCCTCTGCAAACCTTCATGCCCTGGTCTGTGACCCCATCATTTCATCAAAGCTGCCCTCTCCAAAGTTACTCATGATCTTCATTCTTCTCCACCTCTCTGCAGCCTTTGATACTACTGATGACTCTCTTAATGCTCTCTTTTAGATTTCACACCACCACCTTTTTTTTGATTTTCCTTTTGGACCCTTCCTTTTGTCTCTTTGCATCTTTTCCCTCCAACTCTTACCACCTTCTTTTCCTCTTACCATCAAGGACAACACCATCCTCCCGGTTCTAAAGACTTGAAACTCGAATGATCCTCAATTCTGCTCTGTCTCGCATGCCCCATAGCCAAGAGGTCAGCCACATCTGTTGATTTCATCATTGCACCATCTCCAACGCTGCAAAAAAACAACCCCTTTTGAGCTCTGACATCTTCCTGCCCTTGTTGCTTCATGTCTGGATTTAGTTATGCCTACTGGTCTGAGGCGGTGCTTCTTTCTTAATCTAAAGAGACTGGATGATCACTTTGGGGAATGTTACATTGTGGATTCCTTCATTTGTAAACTGCATTAGGCAGTCACCCAGGTTCCTTTAAACTCAATTTTTGTGAAATAAACCTAGTCCCTGTCTATATATCTTATATGTGCAAAGCACTAGGCTGGGGGCCAAGTGTACAAAAATGGAGGCCAACATCCACCATCCTTGCTCTGAGAAATTTTAAGTGGCCACCAGGGTGTCTCTCCACTCACACGTTTTGCACAAAGATGAGTGTGGTTTGTACAAAGCAGAGATTGAGTGCTTTGGGAACATTTAAGGAGAGAATACTTTGAGTTGAAACAGCACAGGCTTCGTGGAACTGATGACACCTTAATTGAGCCTTGAAAGAAGAAATGGGAGATGGAATGTATTGGAGGGATGTTTGTATGAATGGGGACAAAAAATGACATACTGACTCTAGAGAAAAGGTGGGGTCCAGGACTGCAAGATTTTATGACTACTAAACTTTGGGGGTCTCCTCAAGATGAGATCAGCTCATTTTATAAGCAAGTAATTACCAGTTTTCTTTCAAATTCAACATCTCCCCACTTAGCTTTATGTAAACATGAAATCTTCCAATTGAAAGGATAGTTACCTGTAGGATGCAAAAGTTGTGAGAGAAACAGTGCAAAGGGATGGGATCAGATTAGTGTATTAGTAAAAAATCAAATGGAATAGTCATTTAGGGAGCAGTGAGGGATACCTGAAGAAAGTCCACCTGCTCTATTGGTACCCATACACAGCAGTGGAGAGTACTAACAGAAGGCTGCCGGGGAAAGGAGCTTATAGATAATTTGAGCCTCACAACAACTCTAGGAGGTGGGTGCTATTATTATTCCTACTTTACAGTTGAGGAAACTGAGGCAGGCAGGTTAAATGATTTGCCCAGAGTCCTATAGTAAGTGAGAAAAGAAGTGAATTTAGGTTCTCACTTTGTTCAACCCCAACCGTCATGGTCACTGTGTCCAGAGTTTGTGGAAGAATGTGTGATAGAGTAGAATGAGGTGTTTGGGGATAGATGAGTGACATTCTGCACCATTGGAGGAAACATCTATGAAGGTAAAATTACAGACTCTTCAAATCCTTTCTTTTTTGCATTTTAAATTTGACTGGGCAAACAATGAAATGGCCAGAGATCTCATGAATGAGAAAAGGGAGCAGAAGGAGAAACTTCACTCTATCACTTAAATTTTTTAAAAAATTAAAATTATTTTCATTAAAATTTTTTTATTTCTTTTTGGCTTTATATTAATTTTCTTTTCAAATGTATTCCTCCATTCTCTCCTACCCAATAAATCACTGTTTCTAACAAGGAAAGAGAAAAAAAAATCAGCAAAACTAATCAACATATTGATCAACACATGTGGTGTTCCACACCTATAGTCTCCCACCTCTGCAAAGAAGGGAAAGGGGAATTTTCTCATCTCTCAATTTGGGCCACAGTTTGGTCATCATAGTTACACAGAATTATGCTTTTTTCTTGTGGTTTACATTGTTGTGGTCATTCTGCATAATGTTTTCCTGGGTTTGCTTTGTTCATGGCGTCAATTCATAAAAATCTTTCCAATTTTTTGAATTCTTCATGTACCACAATTATTTAGTCACTCCCACCAATGATACATATCTGTGCTTCAGTTTTGCTACCAACATTTTTTCCTATGATATTTTGATGTATATGAGACCTTTCTTTTTTTGAGATCCTTGAAATACATTTCTTATCAATGTGTCTTCTGAATTAAAGGATATGGACATTTTAATTGCTTTTTTAAAGTATAATTCCAAATTGTTTTCCTGAATGGATGGATCAACTCAATAACTTGACAAAAATGTACTGTGAAATAATTTAAAACCCACTGACTGACATAATACTTTCTATTTACTAACAATGTGATTATGAAGCACTCTTTCATCTTCATTATCTCATTTGAGCCTTGTGATAAATCAAGTGAGGTAGTTAGGGCAAATCCTTCATTTTTTACATACAGATAAAACCATTACATAAAGGAGGAAAAATATCTTCAATCCTTGGTGACAGGACTACAACCCAGTGCTACATACTATTAAGTATCAAGTCTGGGGTCACTTGTAGTCAACTGGCTACATCTTCCTCTCAGGATCCTAGGGGTATCCTAAGAGATTTGGAGGTATTTCTTCCTAATGCTACTGGCTCAACTTCGCATCAATGTTAGGTACCAGTTACTTGCTCATCAGATCTCTTTAACCAATTAACATCTATTTACTTTTACAGAAAGTTTACTTAGAAGCTGTCATCAAGGACAAAAGCTCATTTCCTCTCCATCTCCTTAGGGGTACATTCTACCCTATCTCCCTTCAGCCTGAGAAGAGGGCTCATTCACTACAGATTCTTCATGGCTCACCAAGTTCCTATCCCATATGGCATGAAGAATGAACCAAGCGACCCAGAATTTTCTGAGTTTTATTAAATGATAATGTCAACTGCTGTATATAAAGGTTCTTACTTTTCAGATCTACCGTAGGGTGATCTCACCTGTGGTTCCAAGAAGTGTAGCGTGTGGAGTGGCTCTACCTTGTCTTGGCAAATATTTAGGTTAAACAAGGTTGAGGTTAACTGACAAGCCTTAAGCCTGTCAGTGAGTAAGGGGATGTCTACTTGAAGCATCTAAGGACTTGCCTGTTGGAATGGGTGGATGAGAACAATTTATTTCAATGACCATTAAAACACTCGAAGCAAGAGCTGTGGAGCTCTTAGAGCTCGGTCAGTCATCCAAGATGCCGAGATCGTCCAATGGATTGTTGCCTGACTTCTCTCTTGTGACTGGACTTCCATGTCTCTGGGAAAGAGAATGAGGGCGATGACTTTGAGCAACTCAGCTTCTTTGAAATCCAATTCATTCACAGTCAAGACATTCATCACATTGTGATGTCATTGGTTCTCTTAGAAAATGAAGGAGAAATATAAGATGAAAAGCAGGTACAGTATCTTTAGAAGGAGATGCTAATTATAGTCTCCTAACAGAAAAAAGTTGAGAAGGATGATCTTTCCAAAACCAGATATCCAGAGAGAAGTAATAAATAAAGGAACAATCTGGTTTAATTCCATAGATATTGGTCTTATCTGTGAATATTTTGGGGAGTCAGATTACAGATTGAAACCAGCCTTCCCAGAGTAAAAGCATAAGTGGCAAAATGATACCTCCTCAGGACACCTGTCTTTGGCCCTTGACAAAGTTAGCCCCCTAAAGTGGAAAAGCTTAATATTGCTTGTTGGTCTCTTATTAATAATTGGCAAGCAGTAATAGAGATAGTAGTCTGTGAGGCTTAGAAAGAATCTGCCACAGAATAAAATGTGTGTAGGTAGTACTGAGTGCATAGACTACAACAAGCCCAGCACTTGCAGAGTTAGGTTGCAAAATGCCATTTTATTGAAAATCTCTAGTTAGATAAATGGCCTCATTGTTTTATTTAAAAACTTTTAAAAATTAGTTAACATTTTTTATATTTAAAATTTAATAAATGAATTGTTAATGAAAATATTTAAAATATTATATTTCTCTAAAAAAGTCAACAAAAATGTTTCTTTCTTCCACCTCTTCCTTACCCCTCAGCCACATGTTGAATAAACAAAAATACAGATTTAATAGCTTAATAATTTTAAAAACCCTTTGGGAAAGATGGAATATAAAATTAACATAAAGTTGCTTTTCCTAATGAAATGAAACATGTTTAAATAATGTCATTCAATCATCCAGTGTGGATTCAATAAAGACTCCTTGAAAGCTTATTTGGGCACCCAGTGCTATATAAATGAAAAATGTTTCTCACCTACGAGTCAATGGTTGTCCTTTTGATCAGCTTAATTCTCAGATGTGGACATTAAAATTGCTTTGATCTGGAATTCTCAGCTTTTTCCACTTGTGACCCCTTTTTTTCCTGAGAAATTTTTAATGACTCTCGGCACATAAATATGTAAAATAGGCAAAAAACCAAACATTTTCTGATAATTTCATGACCCCCCCATATTCAATTTTGAGACCCCATCAGGGATTGCAAATCACAGTTTAGGAAGCTGACCTTTGATTAAACTCCTAAAATCCCTGGGACTTACACAGTGAACATTTAGTTTTATGACAATAATAATAGTGTTTATATTGCACTTTGGATTTGGAAAGTACTTTACAAATATCTCATTTTTTCATCATAACAATCCTAGGAGGTAGATGCTATTTTTATCCCAATTTTACCGATGAGGAAACTGAGGCAAACAGAGATTTTAACTTTCTCAGAATCATACAACTAGTAAGGAAGTTGTATTTGAACTCAGGTCAAGCCTTTTACCACTTAGCTGCCTCATTTCTTAGACTATCTAAGCAGGCATCCATATGATAGAATCAAAATGTCAGAGAGAGAACCTTTTCTGCTTTAGCGATCTCTAGTCCAGGGTTTCTTAACTTTTCATGTGTGTATGGTTGGAGGGTGTCACAGATCTTTTTGAAAGTCTCATGAAGCCCATAAATTTCTCAGGTTATTTTTGGGGTTTTTTTTCAATTCATATTGGAAGGAAATGCTATATTTCAATTAGAAGTTGAAATATAGAACTTCATTAGAAGTTCAAAATAATGTTAGAATTTTTTTTCTGATCCAAGTTCATGGACCACCTGAAAATGTATCCATGATGTTCTTTAGGGGTCCAGAGATCTCAAATTAAAAAGCCTTACTCTAGTTAGAAACCCAGCAAACCCAGTATCCCAGAATTGGAAGGAACATTACACCTAAGCCATACCAAAACCAGAATCTCCACAACATACTTGAAAAGTGACCCTCCAGCTTTTGTTTGGAGACTTCAAAGAAGAATGAACCCATTTTTGGGGGGGAGGGGGCAATTCTGTTTCTTTTCACATAGCCTAAATCTGCCATAATACAACATCCCAACATTCCTGGTTCTGCTCTCTGCAACTAAGCAGAATAAATTGAAACCCTTTTCTCCATGATATCCCTCCCAATACTTGAAAATAGCTATCAACCTCCTTTTCTCCCCTTCCTCTTCGCTTCTCCAAGTTAAACTACTGTGTTTTCAACCATTTGTTATTTAGCATGATCTTGAGGTTCTTCAACTTATTGTAACTTGTAGACTTCTTTGCTCTTCTTAGTGGGAAAATTTCAATTACTTCTAAATTCCCCTCCAAAAGAACAAAGTCCTCTTGACCTTTCCTTTTTTCACTTTCAATCAAGTTTAACTTTTATTAGTTT
Source organism: Myrmecobius fasciatus (assembly GCA_023553655.1). Taxonomy (NCBI): domain Eukaryota; kingdom Metazoa; phylum Chordata; class Mammalia; order Dasyuromorphia; family Myrmecobiidae; genus Myrmecobius; species Myrmecobius fasciatus. The sequence goes on along the minus strand of JAJPUD010000423.1, from coordinate 513,021 downwards.
GACTTTTTGTCTTGCAACTAACAAATCTTTTTATTTTTAATTTTATTTTTTGGTGAGGCATTTTGAGGTTAAGTGACTTGTCCTTAATACATACAGCTAGAAGTGTTAAGTGTCTGAGCTCAGATTTGAATTCAAGTACTCCTGAATCCGAGCTCATTGCTCTATGCTATCTAATTGTCCCTAACAATTCTTTCTTTTTTTGTAAAAAATATATATATATATATGTATATATACATATTCTATTTCCCCCAATTATACATAAACACAATTTTAACATGAAATTTTTTTTTAAGTTTTGAATTCCAAATTTTATCCTTCTCTCACCTCCTGAATTTGAAAGAGTAAACAATGTGATATAGGTTATACTTGTGCAATCATAGAAAACACTTCTATATTAGTCATTTTGTGGAAGAAAAATCAAACAAGATAGGGAGAAAGAAAGATCTTTTTGGAATGCAGACTTACTAGTGGTATAATTTTGAGTCAAAAGACATGCAGTTTTGTAGCCCTTCGGGCAGAATTCCAAATTACTCTCCCAGAATGGTTGGATCCGTTCACAACTCCAGTAATAGTGCATTGGTATTCCAATTTTCCCACATTCCCTCTAACATTTCATTTTCCTTTTTTGTCATATTAGCCAATCTGATAGGTGTGAGGTGATACCTTAGAGTTGTTTTAATTTGCATTTCTCTAGTCAACAGTGATTTAGAGCAAATTTTCATATGACTATCAGTAGCTTTGATTTCTTTGAAAACTGTTCCTAGGAAATATGCAAATTTTGCCTAAGGCACACTTTTTCCTTCTTAAGGACAGCAAAGACAAACTTCACCTGTTTCATAATAGGTCTAATGCTGGCCGACTCAATCTTTCTGTCTCTGTCTCTGTTTCTGTGTCTGTCTCTCCTCCTCCTTCTCTCTATTCCTCTCTCACTTCCTCTTTTGTCTTTCTCTCTCTGTCACTGTCTCTGTCTGTCTTTCTCTTTCTGTTTCTCTCTCTCTCTCTCTGTTCCTCTCTCTCTCTCTCACTTCCTCTTTCGATCTTTCTGTGTCATTGTCTCTGTCTTTGTCATCTCTGTCTCTGTCTCTATTTGTCTCTCTTTCTCTCTCCCTCCCCCCTCTCTATTTTTCTCTCATTTTGCTTTCCTGTCTTTCTCTGTCTCTGTCTCTGTCTCTTTTCTTCCTTTCCCTCTCTCTCTGTTTTTCTCTCTCTAACTTCCCCTTTCTGTCTTTTTCTATTACTGTCTCTCTGACTCTCTGTCTCTCTATCTCTGTCTTGTCTCTCTCATCTCTCTCTCACTCTTTCATCTCTGTCTCTATCTCTTTTTCTCTGTCTCTCTTTTCCTCTTCCCCTTCTCCCCTTCTCTCCCTTTCTCTCATAACCCAAAGTTGCACACTGTCTTGTACCCCAAATCCTGGCACAAAATATATACCAACATTTTGGAAGTAGCGTCAGAACAGGTGTAATCAATTATGTGACTAGTAAAGTGACTTCTCTACTTCTCCAGAAGGATTGCCCTGGGCAGTCACCATGGGTCTCCTCTTTCTCCCTGACCCCTTGGGCTGGGAATAGGGCTGATTGTCACTGCCATTCCCTGTTAACAGGCTCCTGAAAAGTCCATCTTCCCACTCTACTTGACTTGGTGTGACTCCCTGTTAACACTGAAGTTTCCTTCTCCTTGGGGAACCCCCAATGAATATACTATAAAACTTTTCTAGCAGTCCCTGTCAGCATGTTTTATTCTCTATTTCTCTGGTTTGTCACCACACCCTAGACAGCCATCTGTCCAAGCACATGGGCAATTCTGTGTTTGGAGCCAAATGTGACCATGTCACTGTCACAATCCCCTCCCCCACCAGTGACTTTGGCAGCTTGTAGAAGATGGATTGGGGTGGCAAGAGACTTGCAAAAGTCCAGATGAGAAAGTGAAGAAGGTTCAAATTAGGGTTGTTTTTATGAAAATGGTAAAGAAGAGGAAAGAGATCATAGAAATAGACACTACAAAATTTGTAGAGTGAGATGCAGGGCTTGAGGATGGTACCAAGGTGGTCAATCTGGGTGACCAGAAATGGTTTGTACCCTCAACAATTCAGAAGAGGGGTCAGTTGAGAGAGAAAGATGAGTTTTGTTTCAGATAAGTTTAGCTTAACAAGTCTGTGGGACATCCAGTTTTATCTGCCCAATGGGTATTTGGTGGTGCTGGACGGAAACAAGGGGGATAGATTAGATTAAAACTTCATTCATAGATTTGGGAATCATCTGCATAGATGACTTGTCCGAATGAGTGATTTGTCCAGGGTCACTCAGGGTCCCATAGGACTTGTCTCCAAGGCCAGCTCCTCAACCACACCATTGTATTCTGTTTTTTGTTTCAGGTAAATAGACAGCACAGGTCTCACCATCCCCATTTGATCCTCATTACATCATTCTATCCTATGGGACCTAAAGGAGGGATGAAGGCATTTGTTTATGCTGTGTAAGGGACAGGGAGCTGCCTTCCTTGTAGAAGCAGCAGCTGAATTTAGGAAGCAGGCTTCTCTTGGTTGGCTGAGAATGAGCCACTATGGCTGCTGAGAGAGATGGAGAGGAAGCTTTGATTGTGTCTATGGGATATGTGCTTGTGTGCTCATGAGTGTGTGTGCACATTGCATCCTTATTAAGTGGACGAGACTGTGATACAGCAGAAAGACGGTTCATTGATCATTGTAGCAGCTGTGATAGTTGCAGGAGAGAGAGAAAGAGGAGGGAAGAGGAGAGGAAAATAAAAGGAGAGAAAAAGAGAAGGGGAGAAGGAGACAACAGAGGAAAGGGAGAGGGCAAGAGAAAAAAAGGAGAAGAAGAGAAAGGGAGAGAGGGAGAGAGGGAGGAAAGAAGAAAGAGAGGGAAGAAGAGAAGAATGGGAAAAGAGAAGAGAGATGAAAGAGGAAAAAGCAGGGAAAAGACAGGAGAGGTCAGAAGAGAAGCTTGTCCCCTTTTAGGCTATTAGTCAAAGCAGCCAGAATAGAACGTGTTTGCTGCTTATCTGTTGTTTTGAATTGAGATTTATTTGTCTTCCATTAAGGAAACATACTGGCTAGTGATTCTGTTCCTGTTTGATTATTATTTGCAGGTTGTAAACATTTTTCCTAGGAGAGCTTGGGAAATACGGTGTTCAGTAGAAGCTGAACTGGGGGCCAAGGCTAGAGAATTGAACTTTGCTGAAATTCATTTATTTTTTATATTTAAAATATATACACACACCCACATATGTGTATATATGTGTTGTGTACATGTGTTTGTGTATATGTACACATAATATATTATTTTACATACAATATTATAATGTAACACCATAAATTGTATATAATCTTAATATATATTTGTGTATATATAAGAAGACTGGAAAGATATATATGGATAAACATATATGTATACACATATACACATAACTACATATATATGTACATGCATGCATATATAACAAAAATCCCAACTTTTACAAGAAGTCTTTCCCAACTCTTCTGATTTGTAGTGCCTTCTCTTAATTATTTATGATTTACTCTATAGCTTGTACATATTTGTTTGCTTGTTGTCTTCCCTATTAAATTGTGATCTCTTTGGGGGCAGGAATTGTCTTTTACTCTTTTTTAAGTCCCCCAACTCTTAGCATAGTACCTGGAACATAGTAAGTACTTATTAAATACTTAGTGACCGATTAACTAGCTGTGATCATTTTCCATAAATGTTACCTGAAGTCATCTTGATGTAGAGGGTCATGTTGGAGAGAATGGGAGAATTATGACAGTTTGGACAAACTAGAAATATCTTGGATACAGATTAATATTAAATATTAAAATACTTGAGTATAAAAATGCAGAGTACAGTATTAGAATGAAAAGTTTTTCTTCAACAGAGGTCGTGTTTTGGAAGTCTAAGGACTGAAATTTGATTCATAGCTCAACTACTTAGTAGCTGTGTCAATCAAGTCATTTATCTTTCCTGAGTCTCAGTTTCTTTATCTGGAAAATGAGAGGGATTGGACAAGATGGACACAAGGTGGTGTAAGGTCCCTTGCAACTCTAAATTTATATTTTTATTGTTTAACCCAATTCTCCCATTTTTTTAGATGAAAGAACTGAGGCCCAGAGAAATGGAATAATTTGGCCGAATTCATATAAATTGTAAATGGTAGAGCCAGATTTGAGTAAGTCTTCTGACTCTAAGTTATCTATTACAACCCACTCATGTTACAAATGAGAGGGCAGAGGCCCTGGGAAGTGAAGTGACTTTGTCTAAGTTCCAAAATAATCAGTGGCATTTCAAGAGATTTTCTAAAAATATGACATAAACACAAGGATTCCTCTGTCACTGGCATTCATCTCCTTCTTTCCCTCTAGCCATGATGCCCTCGATAATTCTTCCTTATTGATCCCTTCCAAAAACCCAATGGATATTATGGAACTCTTCTTCCAAGATCACCAAATCCAGGACCCTTAACATCATCTTCTTCCAATGAGTGAGGCTTGACTCTTTATACACTCAAGCCTTGAATCAGAACTTTGGCAGGAAACATAAGGGTCAGTTTGCCTGTTTGTTTGCTTTGGCAGGTGGGCTTCAGACAAGGGCCAGATAAACTGGTTGGGTCCCAAATCCCAAAGATGGAGTTCTGCTTAATAATTCACTTCAGAAGTCATGTCCTTAAATGCCCTGTTTGCAAAACCAAAGGAGAAAGGGGAGGATAGACCAAATGATAATTATTTTTAAAATTAGCTTTTTAAGGCTGACGATGGTGGACTTGCTGTACCAGATCTAAAACTATATTATAAAGCAGCGGTCATCAAAACCATTTGGTACTGGCTAAGAAATAGAGTAGTCGATCAGTGGAATAGGATAGAATCACAAGACAAACTAGGCAATAACTATAGCAATTTGGTTTTTGATAAACCCAAAGACCCCAGCTTTTGGGATAAGTATTCACTATTTGACAAAAACTGCTGGGAAAACTGGAAACTAGTATGGAAGAAATTAGGGCTTGACCCACATCTAACACCACATACCAAGATAAGATCTAAATGGGTTCATGATCTGGATATAAAGAGTGATACTATAAGTAAATTAGAGGAATGTAATATAGTTTACCTCTCAGACCTATGGAGATGGAATAAATTTATGTCCAAAGAAGAACTGGAACTCTTAATTGAAAACCATATAGATAACTTTGACTATATTAAGTTAAAAAGTTTTTGTACAAACAAAATCAATGCAGACAAGATTAGGAGGGAAGCAATAAATTGGGAAATCATCTTTACATTTAAGGGTTCTGATAAAGGTCTCATCTCTAAAATATATAGAGAATTGTCTCATATTTATAAAAATTCAAGCCATTCTCCAATCAATAAATGGTCAAAGGATATGAACAGACAATTTTCAGAGGATGAAATTAAAACTATTTATAGTCATATGAAAAGGTGCTCCAAATCAATATTGATCAGAGAAATGCAAATCAAGACAACCCTGAGATACCACTTCACACCTGTCAGATTGGCTAAAATGACAGGAAAAGTTAATGATGAATGTTGGAGGGGATGTGGGAGGCTGGGACACTGATGCATTGTTGGTGGAGCTGTGAACGGATACAGCCATTCTGGAGAACAATTTGGAGCTATGCTCAAAAAGTTATCAAACTGTGCATACCCTTTGACCCAGCAGCATTTCTATTGGGCTTATATCCCAAAGAAATCATAAAGGAAGGAAAAGGCCCCACATGTGCAAGAATGTTTGTGGCAGCCCTTTTTGTGGTGGCTAGAAACTGGAAATTGAATAGATGCCCTTCAATTGGAGAATGGCTGAATAAATTATGGTATATGAATATTATGGAATATTATTGTTCTGTAAGAAATGACCAGCAAGATGATTTCAGAGAGGCCTGGAGAGACTTACATGAACTGATGCTGAGTGAAATGAGCAGAACCAGGAGATCATTATACATGGCAACAGCAAGATTATATGATGATCAATTCTGATGGACATGGCTCTTTACAACATTAAG
>JAJPUD010000423.1:426884-505175 GCA_023553655.1 Myrmecobius fasciatus | reverse complement strand
GAGAGAGAGAGAGAGAGAGAGAGAGAGAGAGAGAGAGAGAGAGAGAGAGGAGAAGGAGGAAGAGAAAGAGGGAGGGAGGGAAAGAGAGAGAGAGAGACAGAGAGAAGGAGGAGGGGAGGAAAGAAGAGAAGAGGGAGGGAGAGAGGGAGGGAGGGAAGGAGAGACACAGAGGGAGACAGAGACCAAAAGAGAGAGGGAGGGAGGGGGGGAGAGAGAGGGAAAGAGAGAGAGAGAGTCAGAGAGATAGAGAAAGCGAGAAGACAAAGAGAGATAGAGAATTAGATAGGCAGACAGAGAGATAATGGGAGAGAGGGAGGGAGGGATGGAGAAAGAGAAAGAAGAAGGGAAAAAAGAGAGAATGAGAAAGACAGAGAGAGAGAGATTGAGGGAGATAAAGAGAAGAAATTCAGTGTTATGTGATTCAGAAATTGTTTAAATATTGAAATGCTGTGAGCCTCCACCTCATCCAAAACCAAGCCCATAATTGCATCGCTTTCCCATCAGTCTGGGGTGTGATAAAGGACACCAGATGTACACGGGGATGTGTGATTCTGCCTATCCCAGCTGGTAAAGGATACCAGACTATTTATTAACATACAAGCAACTGACACCAAACCTGATTTCTGGACTCAGCTCAGGTGACTCAGAATCCCAGACTGGGGTTCATGACAGACTGGCAACAAGCATCTATTAAGTACTAACTAGATGCCAGGCACTATACTGAGCACTGGAAATTGTTCATCTTTCATTCTTGAAGAGGACCAATGACATCAGGAGGGTGATGTCTTAACTTGAAAGTGATTTGGATTTAAGTGAGGCAGGGCTGAGCGAATTCATCAGCCCCACTCTCTCCTCCAGAGTCAACAGAGTGCAATGGATCAGGATGATTGGTGATGGCTCTGCATGCAATGGGAGACCTTGGCCTTTTTAAACTAAGGTCTTTCCCAAGTCTCCAAGGCAACATCCATTCAGAGATTAAAGACTAGATAAGAATCGAGGCAAAAGGGGCAGCTAGTTGGTGCAATGGAGTCCTGAAGGCAGGAGGACCTGAGTTCAAATCTGAACTCAGACACTTAATACTTTCTAGCTGTGTGACCCTGGATAAATCATTTAACCCCAGTTGCCTCAGCAAAAAAAAAAAAAAAAAAAAAAAGAATTGAAGCAAAAGACATCCTAGTTTTGCCCTCACAAAAGAATCAATCTGGAAGGGGAAACTTCTCAGAGTTTCTGGCCAAAAGAGAAAGAATTGCCACTGGTAAGTCAAAAAGACAGCTCATATTTTAATAGGAAAAGATTACATACAAAAAAGGCTGAAAAGCAGGTAGTGGTTGGGAGTGGGAAGTGAAGTCCAGAAAGTCAGAAGCCTAGCTGAGAGGCGACAGGAGAGTTGGCTGATGTGGTCTCTTCCCCAACATGGAAGCCCTGGAGGAAAGGGTGAGAAGGCTACAGGATAAATGGATGTTTTATCAGGAGGAGGTGCTAAGCACAGGGGAAGTTCTAGGGTACAATTGCAGCTGAGGCATTGTGAAGTTGAGAAAGTTAGAAACACAGTTAGGAGGGAGATGAAGCATCAAGCTGCTCTATGTGCCTCTAGAGGTTCCCCAAAAGCTCATGAAATAAGACCATTCCACAAGCTAAACAAAGTCTTGGCAGAGAAGTGGTATTGGATAAGCAGTCAGAGGGATGGAGGTATGTCCAAGATGATGGTCTCCCTCCTGGAAACACACCTGGCTGGATTCCTCCTTGATGCTATTAATACCAGAAGAGGAAAACCGAGGTTCTTACTAATCAATCATGTCGTCCCTAAATAATTTTTACAGAAGATTAGAAAAGAAAGAAATCAAAATGGGGACCAGCATATGTGAGTTCCAGCTCTGCTACTGATACTTGGTATATCTATGACCTTGGGAAAAGTCAGTGACCCAATCTACAAACTAAGCACAATTTATAATTCTCCTTTCACAATGAAATCCTTTTGACAGTCTAGGGGAGAAAAAGTGCTTTGCTTATGTATATTCAGTCAGATGTCCACTGCTTAATCTTATGATCATACACAGTATCCCCAAAGTCAAGCTTGAAACTGCACTAAGATTTTTGAGACTTTTTGTGTTTTGTTTACTGGTTCAAATTAATAGTGTTAATTTAGAGTAGTGTGAATGTGAATAAGTGCCTTCTTCCTCAATTTACTTAGCTGTAATAGTATAATATATACACAAATATATTATACTATTACAGCTAAGTAAATTATATTTACTTTTTTGTATTTTTTTTTTGTATTTGTATAAATAAATGACATTATAAGTAAATTATATATAAATCTGTATGTTGGAAGGGTCTCAGGAACCGTCTAATCTATTCTCTTATTTTACTCTATTTTAGATGAGAAAAGAAATAATGTTTATATTTAGCATGCTATTATTATGAGGCAGCTAAGTGGCAAAATGGAAAAAAAAACTTTAGAGGACAGGGAGGGAGACTAAATAACTTGCTCAGGTAATAAAGAAAAGAGGTGAGATTTGAACCCAGGTCCTCTGATTCTTGAAGCCAGTGCTTAGCATAGTATCTGGAACACAGTAGGTACTTAATAAATCCTTCCAGTTTAAATTTATACCACTGTTCACAATTTACAAAGTACTTTAAAATATTATTTATCTTATTAAATGTATCCCAATTACATTAAAATAAATTTAATTTTTTTTTTTGCAAGGCAATTGGGGTTGTGACTTGTTCAGAGTTACATAGCTAGGAAATGTCAAGTATCTGAGTCTGAATTTGAACTCAGGTCCTCCTGAATCAGGGCTGTTGCACCATCTAACTGCCTTTCTTATATTCATTTTTAAGAATTCTGAGTCCCAAATTCTCTCCCTCCTTCCCACTCTCCCTCACCCCTTGAGAAGGCAAGCAATCTAATATCAATTATACATGTGAAGTCATGAAAAACATATTTCCATATTAGCCATATTGCGCAAGAAATAACATATCAAGAAACCCAAGAAAAAGTAAAAAAAAAAAAAGTATGTTTCAACTTCCACTCAGGATTTATCGGTTTTCTCTATAGAAATAAATAAAAGTTTTCATTATGGGTTCTTCAGATTTATCTTGGATCATTGGCTTTATCTGAGTAGCTAAGTTTTTCATAATGAATCATTGTTACAATATTGCTGTTACTGTGTACAATATTCTTCCAGTTCTGTTCACTTCACTCAGCACCAGTTCATCTAAGTCTTTCCAGGTTTTTCTGAATCATTTCTTGTAGCATAACAGTATTCTATTCAATCACAACCATATACCATAACATGTTTAGTCATTCCCCAGTTGATGGGCATCCTCTCAATGCCTAATTCTTTGCTACAACAAAAAGAGCTGCTATAAATATTTTTGAACAAATAGGTTCTTTTTCCTTTTCTTGGATCTTTTTGAGATATAGACCTGGGTCAAAAGATAAGCATACTTCTCAATGGGGAGAATAGGAGGTGGGGAGGAAGGGGAAGAATCTGTAACTCAAAGTTTTAAAAACAAATGTAAAAAAACAGTTTTAGATGTAACTGGGGAAAATAAAAATATTAAATCAGAAACAAACAAAAAATTACTTTAAAGAAAGATAAACACGATTTTTTTTATTTGCATAACATATGTATGGATAGTTCCTCGACATTGATCCTTACAAAGCTTTCTGTTACAAATTTCCCCCCTAGTCCCTTCCCCTCCCCTAGATGGCAGGAAGTCTACTACATGTTAATTATATTAAAATACCTGACAAGTTGAATATATGTATACATATTTCCACACTTATCATTGTTGTGCAAGAACAATTGTATCTACATGAACAAAAAATATCTGAGAAAGGAAACACAATGCAAGCAAACATCGATAGAGAGCATGAAAATGTTATGTTGTGGTCCATGTCCCTCTCTCTGGGTGAATATGGCTTTCTTCACTGAACAATTGGAACTGGTTTGAGACATTTCATCGTTGAAGAGAGATAAACATGATTTTGTAGCTTTTTGAGCAGAGTTCCAAATTATTTTCCAGACTGGTTGGCTCAATTAATAACACATAACAGTGGGTTAGTGTCCCTATTTTTCCACATCTTCTCCAGCATTTTTCGTTTTCCTTTTCTATGTCCAATCTGATAAATATGAGGTGGTATCTCAGAGTCGTTTTACTGTATATCTCTCTAATCAATTGTGATTTAGAATATTTTTATGTGATTATTGGTAGCTTTACAAAGCACTTTTTTACATATTTTATTCAAGTCTTATAACAAGTCTGTTAAGCAAAGTGTTGCTGGTTGTTTCTTTTGTGCTCAGAGAAGACCAATATGAAGTTCCAATGTCAGGGCCACTGTATAGTGCATCTGGGTATGGTTGGTCATACCAATATGAACTCACCACAGGTCAGGCACAAATAGTTCATAAAACGATTTGTGAGGAAGATATCTCTAAATTTGAGCATTTCACTTTTCATTTTTAGCTACTGCAAATCTCTTTTGCTTACCTTCTTTGAGGGAGGTACACTATGCGGGATGATCCTTTGCCTCCAAAATGATGAAATTGCTCTGACATTGCATGCATTGACCTCATTATCTATGTATATATTCCTGGAAAGTATACTGCCCAAGTAAATAAACATCCACAGCATTCAAAATTTCTCCATTTGTTGTAAAAGATGGTTCTGCATATGGATGATACGGTGCTGACTGATGGAGAACCTTTGTTTTCTTGGTATTATTTACTTGGCCCAAAGGAGTCTAAACAGTAGAGAATCGGTCCATACCTTGTTGCATCTCAACCTCAGAGGCTACATTGCGTGCACAATTATCTGCAAACAAAAAGTCACACACCAACTCTCCCTCCACTTTAGTCTTGCCTTGTAGCTTTTTCAAATGAAACAATTTACTGTCAACTTGGTAGTTGATTTTGATGATGTTTTTGTCCTCTTTGAAAGTGTCTAACAACCAAGTATTTTATCATGGTTAACATGTATTGGACTTCCTGCCATCTAGGGGAGGGGGGAAAATTTGTAACAGAAAGCTTTGCAAGGGTCAATGTTGAAAAATTACCCATGCGTGTTGCAAATAAAAAGCTTTAGAAAAAGAAAAAGAAAAAGAAAGTGTCTGACAACATTGTTGAAAACATCATGCTCAAAAGTATGGGACCAGAAACTTGATTCGCTCCACTGGTGATTGGGAAAGCATCAGACAATAATCCAAATAAACCCATGAAAACATGCCATCGTGAAACTGGTAGACAATACTGATGGACTTCTCTAGGCAACCAAATTTTGCCATGATCTTCTACAGGTCCTCAGAACTGACAGAATCGATAAACATTGTGCACAGACCTCTCTCTGTTCTGTACCTGATATTCCTCTTGGAGTTGGGTAGCAAATACCATGCCAACCATTCCTCAGCCTTTTCTTGAAATCATAATGGCTTTCAAGGAGATGACCATCTTCCAGGTGAAGGAACAGCCAGTTAAGGAGAACTTCAGTAAGAATCTTGCCAGTGGTGACTGAGAGAAAGAAATCCCCTTGTGGTTATTTCAGTACAACTTTTCCTTTATAGAGATGAATAATAGAGCTTTCTTGATCTTCTGGGGGATTATCGCCTTTTGCCAGAAGATTTCCATCACCTTTTGTATCAGCAGTGGATCTTCTACCTTGTAGATCTCTGCTGGAAATGTTCAGTGTATCTTTTCAGGAGCATGTCCTTATCACTCATCAGTGTGATTCCATCAGCATTGAGTAGTTGAGATGCACAATAGGTTTTTGGTCCATAAATAATCTTCAAGGAATCATGAAAACATTTTGGATTGTTATCATCAGGGTAAAGCTGAATTTCATCTGCTTTCTTACTAAGTTTTGTGAGAATTTTACTTTTCATGGAATTAAATACTGTCTTCTTAAAGAGACAAATGAACTATCTTGCTGGTAGACCCTGAAAAATCCCCATTTTTCATTTAGTTACCTCTGAATTTCCCTATCATTTTCATCAAACCAATTCTGATGGTTGGGAGTATTCTGGTCCAGATGAGTAAAAATAATGCTGTACTGAAGCTAAGTGGTACAGCGGATAGTGTTCTAAGCATGAGAGCCAGGAAGACTTTCCTCTTGATTCAAATGTGGTCTTAAATACTTGCTAAGATTATTGTATAAATATGTATACATATATTGGATTTAATACATATTTTAACATGTTTAACATATTTTGGATTACTTGCCATCTGGGGGAGGGGGGAAAGGAGGGGAAAACTGGAAACACAAGGTTTTTTAAGGGTCAATTTTGAAAAATTATCCATGCCTATGTCTTAAAAAGCTTTAATAAAATAAAAAAAACAAACAAAAAAACACTTGAAAGCTGTGTGACCTTAGGCAAGTTACTTAACTTAAACCCTGTTTGCCTCAGTTTCCTCATCTATAAAATGAAATGGAGAAGAACATGGCAAAGCAAGAAAACCCCAAATGCAGTCATGAAGATTCAGACATAACTGAACAAAAAATATCAAATCTCTGAAAGCTTCCCAGCCCTTTTCCTACTCCATTGTTATCAACAGTGTTTACTTGGCTTTCCTTCCAAGTCAGTAACAAGCTGTTCACACTTGGAGAAGAATTCTGACTTGTTGACATTGTCTTTGTGGTAGTGGTCTTGCCCAGGGGTTGCATTGTTGAGTGCAGATGTTTAGTTTGTAGAGGAAAAGTCCATGATTGGTCCAGCACTCTTAACCACATCACTCACATCCTGTCTCTTCTCCTTATAATTACATAGTCTATTAAATACCAATATTTGCTGCAAGGGTGTATCCATGTTTTGTGGTGTTTAGGAGAATGGAAGACATTGTTTGTGATGAGATCATGGGACACATAAGTCTTTGTTACTAAGAGACTGTTGCTGTTGCCATTACTATTCCAACTCCATTCCTCCCCAAAATTCCCTATGCCTCTGAATTAAGGTCACCCAGAATTATAAACTCTTTCGGCACGATAATAATGAGAACATCCAGGGATTTATAACATTTTACTTTGATCTCATCAGGGTTCATCTTGATGGGAGCAAAGGCACTGATGATGGTGATAGGCTGCTTTCCTTTAAGGGGCAATCTCATTGTCGTGAGTCTATCATTCACTCCTTTTGGGAAACCTACAAGCTTGTTGACTAGATTAGCTTTAATTGCGAAATGCTAATTTCACAGCCCATTCTGATTTGGTAATCTGGGCTTCATTGCAAGCTTTGTTTCACTCAGGGCTGCTATTTGGATGCAATACCTGCTGAGTTCTGCAACATGAGCTATTCATTTTTCAGGTGTATTGTATTTCCTGTTGACCTTGTGTTCACATTCCATGTACCAATGGTGAGTGGAACCATCTCCATAGATTTTTGTATATTTTTTGTGTGTTTTGAATATATGGTGGGATCCCTGCATATAAGCAGGACAGAGTTAGATGGAGCAAATAATTTTCAGGGTACCTTTCCTAGCCCCTTCCTCACACCAGGAAGTGAGCAGTACTGTCCTTAAAAAGGCTGCTCAGACATTCAGGTGGCTGCCAAATCCCACTGCTGTTTCAATTCAATGAGAAAACAATCCTATGGTCTGGGCCACCTATACAGAGGGTTGGGATTATAGCTGTGTAGCCACACCTGCTGCTTTATCACTACTCTGTTATCATAGGATTTCATGGTAAGCAAAATAGTAAGATAGTAAAATAATAAAATAATTGAATAGTAAAATAATAAAATGATAAAACTGTGAAATGATTAAGTAGTAAACTAATAAAATAATGAAATAGTAAAGCAGTATAGATGATACCTTTTTTACTCATGCATAAATTGGGTTTGCAAGACAAAGTTGTACAAAATCATTAGTCTCACTCTTTTCTTTCTCTTCTATAGTCATAGGAGCCCAGGGACAAGAAAAGAACTAGCAATGGCTCTGATTGCAGAGGTGACCTTGATAATCCACAACTCTTGCTTTCACTTCCTTCATGACTCATTGAAAGAAAATGTTCACATCCCTCTATTCCACTGAGGAAATTTTCCCATGCTAAGGATAGACATCTCCTAACTCATCAGTGGGTTTGAGGCTCCTTGGTTCCCCTCAATTTGGTTTAGGGAGATTTGTTGGAGTGTGGCCACTGTGCAGGCTACAACTTCTTGAAATCCCAGGTGAGAGGGAGGTGAATCAGGTGAACACCAAAGATGGATGAGCAGCAGCTCCCACACCAGAGGTGCTAGTCCTTCCTTGAACATCCCATATATCCCAAGTAACAAGTAACAACAACAACAACAATAACAGAATTGACATGGCACTTTGAATTTTGTAAAATGCTTTACAAAGTTTGCGACAACCCTGGAAAATAGATGCTATCATCATAATTTTACAAATGAAGAAACAAGCATACACAAGTTTCAGGCTGGATTTGAACTCAGGTCTTTTTGTCTCCAAGTCCAGTGCTCTATTCATTGTACCATCTAGCTGTCTCATGATAAAAAAAAATAACATTTATATAGCTCTTTAAGGCTCGTGAAGCACTTTGTAAGTATTATTGCATTTTATCCTCACAGCAACTCTAGATAGGGCTATCATCTCTTTTTCACAGATGAGAAAACAAGCTTAGAGAGATTAAATAACTTGTCCAAAGTCACATAGGTAGTGTGAGATTGGAATTGAGCTTGGAGCTTTCTGTTTCCTGGTCCATTGCACTATCCACACCACCTGGCTGCTAGTTTAAGAACTATTATCTACATTTTATAGATGAGAAAACTGAGGTTTAGATAAATTATGTCTTATGTAGGCTAGTAGCTTTTCACATAGCCAGTGAGCAGTCCTTTCTCATTTGCAAAAGAAGGGAATTAAACCAGGTGATATTTAAGATCTGATATTACACATGTATCTTCCATCTGGCTGTTAAATTAATCTTTTTAAAGTGCAAGTTGGACCAGATCACCCCCTCCTCCCATTCAATAAACTGCTGGCTTCCTATTGCCTTCAGGATCAGATATAAAATCCTCTGTTTGCCTTTTAAAGCCCTTTATAACCACCTCTGACCTCACCTTTCTAGGCTTCTACCTTACCCCTGCACCCCTGCTACTTCCTTTCCATGAATATTGGATTCAGTAACAATGGCCTTTTTTTGCTATTCTCAAATGAGACACCCTCATCTCTTGCTCTAGACATTTTCACTGATTGATACCTATGTCTAGCATACTATCCCTTCTCAAACCTGCCTTCTTTTAAGTCTCAGCTAAAATATGACTTAGTATAAGAAATCTTTCCTGATGCCTCTTTATTTAAGTCCCTTCCTTCTGTTGATTAGTTCAAATTCATCCTATATATTCAGTCTCAATTTTTATGAGAAATAACATTCCTAGAAAACAGTGTTAAAGTAAAAAAAGCTAATGTTGATACTTAGAAATTATGGGAAATAGAAAATTAGGTTCCTGTGACCATAAAAAACTGTAATTTTAGGGCAGCTAGGTGGCATAGTGGATAAAGCACCAGCCCTAAAGTCAAGAAGACCTGAGTTCAAATTTGACCTCAGACACTTAATATTCCCTAGCTGTGTGACCCTGGGCAAGTCACTTAACCTCAATTGCCTCAGCACAAAAGCAAAAAAACAAAAACCAAAAATAAAAACCCTGTAATCTTTTGTAAAAGATTACTTTTATAAACTGCTGAAAATACACCTTTCTGCAAACAGTTCTTTATAACAAAACATTAATTGATAACATGCACTTTTCCTAACACAGTAACCATGAAATAACCCTTAAATAGAATACGCTAAGCAATACTGTTAGCATGCAAAACAGTTTTTCCCTGTTAATAATCCCCTAGAATTTTGTGATCTTTTATGCAAACATCTTAATAATAAAAAACATTGATTTTAGACAATATTCACTTTTTATAACACATGAAATTGACAGTACCAGAAATACTTTACAACAAATAAAAATTCTTAAAAGTAAAACATTTTCACCCTCAATCTTACTTTCTACTGCATCAAATGACAGTGTGAGGGCATTACACTGGAAACCACTGCCATAAATCTCTCTCCTTTGACCATCTTCTGAAAGGGGGAGGTAGATTTGACTTTAATGTTTTTGAAAGATGCTGAAGCTGGAGAAGTTTCAACTTCATCTTAGAACCCAAAAGATTTATATTATTCTTTGAAGGCACAATTGCAACACAAAACTTGAATTTTAAAGGCAAACAATGAAACTATGTAATGAATGCACAGGAAGCACTTTATAAAAGTAGAATGAATAAAACAAGTAGGTTATCATCTGCTATATTTCTCATGTCCTATGCTACAGTTTTTTCTATTAGTGAATGAAGCGTTATTAAGGAAGACAAGGTATCTTCAAGCAGAAAAGGCACAGACTGTTTTCTAGTCTTAGAAAGTCTTTCAGGAAATGCATACACAATTCAGGACTAGCTCAGTACCATAGATGCCTATTATAGGAAGACCATTTAAAGAAAACAGTCTTCTAATGGCTAGTTCAATAACATGGAGTGATTAAAAGACCATTGCTGGGCCAGGACTCAAGAAACCCAGGTTTGAGCTTTAGTTCTGCTTTAGCTTTCTTCAGGACCTTGGGCAGCTCATTTAGCTTCAACAAAACTATGAAGTTTGGTGGGGGGTGAGGATGGGAAGGACTTGGCCCCCAACCTCCACAGATACAGGGTATAAAGTCCTCATCTCTCTCAATACTTCCAATTGGAATTTTGCAAAATTGGAATGTATTCCACTCATTGATTTGATTTAATTTTAAAAGGAGACTCTCAAAGAACTAAGATTTTAAAAACTAAAGAAATTCAGATGTAATGGTGAAATTTCAGGTTGCAGAACTACCAAAAATTTCCCCAATACCTTCAAATAGGAGTAACAAGTTGGCTACCTACTACTTGGACCTTAATTTTTTTTTTTCATCTTTAAAGTCAAGATGATATCATTTCTTCCCACTACATAAGGATTGCCTTTGAGGATCAAGTAGTACAGTGTGAAAACACTTAAAAGTACAACATAAATATTAGACATATCACACTGCTATCAGAACACTTTTGTCAGGGATATAAATAATTATCACACAAAGTGTGAGAAATTGATTTCCCAAATTTTGAAATATAGTGAAAGGAATACAAGGCTACTATTTAGATAAATGGAATATAATATTAATTAGGGATTCCTAGGTCAATAACCAAACTTTTTTGCCTCAGTTTCTTTATCTATATCTTTATATTTATATCTATATCTTTATTTATATCTGTATCTATATATTTATATATCTATAAAATGAGATGATAGTACCTACCCTGTTTGACCTACAAGGTGATTATAACTATTGAATATAAATTGAAAATAAACATAGAATAGCATCATAGGATTACACCATGGATTGGAAGAGACCTCAGTCAGTTAGCCCAATCTTCTCATCTTATGGAAATGAAGGTCAAGAAAGCTTAAGTAATTTCTCCAAGGTCACAGAAGAGTTAGGTAAAAGAGCTAAGATTGCCAAGTTAGGTTCTCTCACCTGAAATATGTTTTTCTTTCTATTTGTACTGTGTTATCAAAGGTTCTAGACAGTATATGTAAAGTTCATCAAAAGTCAAAATTGAAATTTGTATAGCACGATTATAATCATGGATAGCAAGACATAGTATATGGCTAGTCAATCTTGGAGACAAGTAGAACTGGATTCAAATTTTGTTTCTGATACATACTAGCTCTGACTGAGTAATTTAACCTCTTAATGCCCCAGGTGGCTCTGTAAGTCTACAAATGAGAAAGAAGATGCTGTGTGTATGGAGGGAGTTTCCATATTGGAAATTCCCACACTAATAAAATCATAGGATTGAACCAAAAGATGTGAATATGGATGGCAATATCTATATTTATACCTAATGTGAAATTATCATCCTGATAAACAAATGATGGAAGGCAGTGACCATGGCATTTTAGAGTTTGTGATAGATAAAAGGTTGAATGCTCAGTTACAGTCTGTGCTGTTATAATTCCCATTTTATAGATAAGGAAAATGAGGCAGCAGAAGGAGGTAAAGTAACTTGTCCAGATTTTCACAGATAGTAAATATCCGAGGGTGGATTTGACCCTTCCTGACTCCAAGTTCATCAGTATATCCACTTCACCATCTAACTGCCCAACCTAAACCCCCAAAAAACTTCTTACTACAAAAAAAAAAAAAGAATCTGAGAAGTGATCATTAACTTTTGAAGACCTCCAGGAGATCTCCAGGAGAGGGTGAGAATTAACTCACCAAGGAGTTAATTCAATTTTTTTATTAGCTCTATTTGTTAGAAGTTTAACCTGACCGAACTTAAATCTGTCTCTCTGAATCTTCCACCTATTGCTCCTAGTTTTATTTTCTGGAGTCAAATGGAAGAATTTTAATCCTTCTTTCACATGAGAGCCTTTCAAGTACTTGAAGACAATTATCCTGTCCTCCTAAGCTTTTTCTTTTCCAAGTCAAACACTCCCATTTTCTTCCAAAAATCTTCAGGCTGCATATGGTAGCTAGGCCTGGGGAAAGTCTAACTCACTTGTACTTTACTCAGTTTTGACCACATTTGAAGCATTGTATTCAGTTCTTGATGCCATATTTAAGAGAAATTTGGAAAGTAAGGAAAGGGAAAAAGACTTGAAACTGCCATATATGAAAGAAAAATATATGTTTAGTTTTATGGAGAAGATAATTGTTTTCAAGAATATGAAGGTCTGTTAGGTAGAAGAAGGGTAGATTTCAATTTTGATGGCCTTGAAGAGGGCAACTAGGACCAAAGCCAGTTACAGGGAAGAAAACTTGTTTCAGAAAGATGTCTTCCTGACTTCAGGCCTGACTCTCTCTGTCAGTTAGGGATAATTTTCTAATAATTAGAGCTGTGCTACAATAGAATTTTAAGACTGAAAAAACAGATAGGTGGCAAAGTGGATAGAGAGAGTCAGGCCTGAAGTCAGGAAGACATCTTTCTGGATTCAACTCTGCACCTCAGACATTTATTAGAGTTATGTGACCCTGAGCAAGTCACTTGACTTTGTTTGCCTCAGTTTCCTCATCTATAAAATGATTTGAAGAAGAAAATGGCAAATCATTCCAATAAATTTGCCAAGAAAACCCCAAATGAAATCATTAAGAGTTGGACATGATTGAAATGACTGAATGTAATAGAACAGACTGCTTCAAGGAAAAGTGAGTTCTCCATCACCTCCATGTTTAAGTGAGGGTTGGATAACCATTTATCAGGGATGTTAAGAATCATATTTTAAATAAATATTGGGGGGCAGCTTGGTGGCGCAGTGGATAGAGCACCAGCCCTGAAGTCAGGAGGACTTGAGTTCAAATCTGGTCTCAGACACTTAACATTCCCTAACTGTGTGGCCCTGGGCAAGTCACTTAATCCAATCACCTTAGTATAAATAAATAAATAAATGAATGAATGAATATTGGATTAAGTGAATTCTGAGGACATTCCATTTTTAGGATTCCCTGATCCTAGCTTTTATCATTGATTGATTAACAGGTTGCTGTTGAGTGCTTACCTGGAAGGAGAATTGTTTTGAAAAGCAGGGTAAAACTCAAGATACTGCCTGAGCTTTTACTTTTGAAGCTAAATTCTATTGTTAACTTTAAGTATTTCATATAATAGACTAGAAGCTGGACTCCTGCAGCTTAGATGGTCATTCCCTGCCTTGGTAAGACACAGATGCAATGTAGCACAGTGGAAAGACCATTGGCTGGATACAAAATCTGGCACCATAGCTTATTACTGCAGTGTGACTTAGTGTGATTTAGGAAAAGTCCCTTCACTCCTAAGGAGTGTAGTTTTATTATTTGCAAAATGTGGGAGTTGCCATTATATTATATCTAAGCTCTCTTCAGCTCCGAGTTTTGTGTTCCCTCCCTCTTCAATTCTTCCTTAAACATTTTGTCTGAATCTAACCTTTGCTCTGATCATACTCCAACTATGTTATCATATCCCTCTAGTAGACTTTAAACTTTCACCTTTGCTTTTCCAATGACTTACTACATGTTGATTATATAGGAAATTTAGCCTTGAGAAGAAAAAAAAATGTGAAGGGTTGTCATATGGAAAAAGCACTTGCTTAGATTTACTTTATTCCAGGCACTATGCCAAGTGCTTTACAAATATTATCTCATTTGATCCTCACAACCCTGTGAGATAGATGCTATTATTATTTCTGTTTTACAGTTGAGGAAAATGAGGCAAACATTGGTTTAGTGACTTGCCAGTGGAAAAACTTACTAGTAAGTTTTCTCTCCCTGACCCTCTTCCTCAACAATGCCACAGTAGAATGTAAACTTCTTGAGGGAAAGAACTATTTTTTATTTTGTCTTTATCTCCTCAGAGTTTAGCACAGAGCCTCATACTTAGTAAGTATTTAATAAATGCTCATTGGATCAGAAGTCACAGATAAACATATTTAGTCTCAAAATGATGGAAAAAATCCTAAAAATTAGCTATCCACAAGTGGAATGGGTTGCTTTGGAAAGGAATGTATTCTTTCTCACTATGTCTTCAAAGTCTGGATGGCCACTTTTCAATTAGGTGGTAGAGGGATTTCTTATTTAGGTATTCACTGAATTAGATAGCTTTTGTAGTTCCTGTCAAATTGGAATATTATGCAAAAACTATTCCTTGAAATCATTTGTTGGATTATTATCCCAGGAAGCCTCTATACAATTTGCTGAGTCAGAGGCTTAATGGGAACCCAAAGAATTAATTTGGAACAAATAGCAAAGACCTTCAAGCTCCTAATTCAGCATAGGATATTTAGATTTTTTCTAATCAGCAATTGATATATTGAATACTTATCAGTGGCTGCAAGACTACATAAATATTTTGAAAACCAACTACAGCTAAATCCTTTAAACTTATAGATGCTTTGCCATCACAATAGAGAGAAAAACACATTGAACTTAAAATCCAAGCCCTCAAGATCAAATACTCTCTCTTAGTACTTACTAGCCTTGAAACTTCGGGTAAGTCATTTAGCCATCTTGAGGCTGTTTCCTCATTTGTAAAATGAAGAAACAAAAACCAATAGTAACTATCAATCAGGGATATTGTGAAAACCAATTGAGAGGCACTAAAGTGTTTTTTTTTGTTGTTGTTGTTACTATTGTTGTCCAGTCATTTCAGTGTGTCCAACTCTTTGTGGCTTCATTTGGGGTTTTATTGGCAAAGATATTGGAATGATCCACCATTTCCTTCTCCAGCTCATTTTACAGATGAGAAAACTGAGGCAAACAGGGTTAAGTAATTTATTCAGGGTCACATAACTAGTCAGTGTCTGAGGCCAGATTTGAACTCTTGTCTTCCTAAAGAATTATCTGCCAAATATTAGCACCATTCTGTCTGTTTATTAACCTATGGGGCTAAATCACAATGGAGAGTGACAGTGGGATTATGTGATGAGATCCTTGTATTTAGAAGAAACTTGGACCAGATAACCACTAGAGTAGAGCCACAGACTTCCCAGCTCTAAGATTTCATGAACTCCAGTCATTGGAAGGACACCATTTTGGGCCCAACAAAGAAATGAGTATTCAGTTAACAATTAACAAAGAATAAGGGCCCTTTTTACTCAGGTATCCCCGATGTCTAGGTTCACCTGAAATACCAGTAGAGGTATTTTCTCTTATCTTTTTTTTGGTCCCTCCTGCTTCAATTTACAGCAGATAAAGGACATCAAAGGCCTTGTTATGTAAGGAGGCAGAAACCTTCAGAAGAGCCAGACAGATTATTAGCCAGGATCTAGCTGACAAAGCAATTTGCCAGCTTGGAGGTGGGAGTGGGTGTAGGGATGATGGGAAGAGAGACTCATTGCTCTGAAATCTCCTGGGCCTTGATTGAATTTTTGCTGGACAGGTATGTGATAAATGTGAGCTAAAATTCAAGTCTGATGGAGTGTAATTATCATCACATGATTTAAAAAAACCCTTGAAATCTGACTAGCAGGGAGGTTTGACTATTCATGAAGACCATAAAATGAATAGGAAATGTAAAGAAGATGATAGAATGAATAATAATAATAATAATAATAATAATAATAATAAGCATTTGTTGGCATGTTAAGGTTTGCAGTGTTAAAATATTATTTCATTTTATTCTTTCCCATTTTATGGATGAGAAAAATATGACAGATAGAGATCAAGCAACCTGTTTAGTATTAACCATTAGTGTCTAGGGTAAGATTTGAATTCAGATCTTACTGATTCTAGATTCAGCACTATATCCACTGTGCTGGACAGCAGAGGACCTACCTAATAAAATAAAATTTTAAAAAAAGCATGTGTCAGGTATAATACTATTGGAGTTCGAGATGAAAGAACCCCTTCTAGTAGTCCAACTTCTTTCATTTTACAGCTCAGGAAACTGAGGTTCATAAAGATAAAGTGACCTTCCTGAAGTCACACAGTGAAGTTACTGGAGAAAGCTTGTGCCCCACTGACAAAGGAGTCCATTAGGGGCTGTTGGGAGGCTATTGTACTGCTCTGAAGGGAATGGCTACTAAGCCCAGCTTTTGACAAATTGTGTAGATGATTATTTCCTTCTATCTTTGATGTTTGTATATCAGTGGAAACACTGGACTCCTTGACATCCATCTGCCCATTGGCCAGGAACCTGTCAACAGTGACCCAATCATTCCCTTAAGGAGCTTACAGAGAACATGAATATGTATATGTATGCACAACAAAGATATAAAATAAATGCAAGGTAAGTTGGCAGAGATTGTGGATGGGGAGAAGCACAGGAAACAACACATGCTTATCTATCCTTTGTTTCAGTTTTATTCAGTGACATCCATAGGGATTTGTGTTCACTAGGTATCAAGTCTCATGACTTGACTGCTTCTGGGCTATTGCAATTTCCATTTGACCGGGTGCAAAAACAAAATACCAAATACATCAGGACATCTAAAATGGCTAAATCTTTGTGCTTTTGCAGCTGGGAAAAGGGAAGACATGTTTCTGGGGTTAATGCTAATTCTCTAGTCAAAATCATTGCCTTAGTGGTCTGGACTACATTGATTGCAAGCTTTTCTTGTATGTATTTTATATTGCACACACATGGAGAAAGTGCCTACATTGCCTTTTAGGTATCCTTTATCTCAAAGTCGTCAAGCACTTCCAATCAAATATCCAATCAAAATCAAGTTAAAATGTAATTGAAAAATATTTAGGAGCAGCTAGGCGGCTCAGTGGATAGAGCACTGGCCCTGAAGTCAGGAAGATCTAAGTTCAAATTTCAGTCTCAGACAATGAACACTTCCTAGCTGTGTGACCCTGGGCCAGTCACTTAACCCTAATTGCCTCAGCAATATATATATATATATATATATATATATATATATGCATATATATATATTCTCTTTTTTATTTATTTATTAATACTTTTTATTTGCAAAACATATGTATGGGTAATTCTTCAACATTAACCCTTACAAAGGGTTACACATTTTACAAATTTTCTGTTACAAAAATTCTGTTACAAATTTTCCCCCCCTACTCCCCACCCCTCCCCTAGATGGCAGGATATCCACTACATGATAATTATGTTAGAATACTTAAGAAATCGAATATATGTATAGTTATTCCATCATTTTTTGTGCAGGAGAAATCGTATCTACAAGAAAGAATAATCCGATAAAGAAAATACAATGCAAGCAAACCTCAATAGAGAACATGAAAATGTTATGTTATGGTCCATATTTCACATCCCTCTCTCTGGGTGTATATGGTTTTCTTCAGTGAATAATTGGAACTGGTTTGAGACAATTCTTTGTTGCAGAGAGCCATGTCCATCAGAATTGATCATCATGTAATACTGTTGTTGCTGTGTATAATGATCTGCTGGTTCTGCTCATTTCACTCAGCATCAGTTCATGCAAGTCTCTCCAGGCCTCTCTGAAATCGTCCTGCTGGTCGTTTCTTATAGAACAATAATATTCCATCGCATTCATGTACCATAATTTATTCAGCCATTCTCCAGTTGATTGGCATCCACTCAGTTTCAAGTTTCTAGCCACTACAAAAAGAGCTGCCACAAACATTCTTGCACATGTGGGGCCCTTTCCTTCTTTTATGATTTCTTTGGGATATAAGCCCAATAGAAACACTGCTGGGTCAAAGGGTATGCACAGTTTGATAACTTTTTGAGCATAGCTCCAAATTGCTCTCCAGAATGGCTGGATCCGTTCACAGTTCCACCAACAATGTATCAGTGTCCCAGTTTTCCCACATCCCCTCCAACATTCATCGTTATCTTTTCCTGTCATTTTAGCCAATCTGACAGGTGTGTAGTGGTACCTCAGAGTTGTCTTAATTTGCATTTCTCTGATCAATAGTGATTTGGAGCATCTTTTCATATGACTAGAAATGGTTTTAATTTCATCATCTGAAAATTGTCTGTTCATATCCTTTGACCATTTATCAATTGGAGAATGGCTTGAATTCTTATAAATCTGAGACAATTCTCTATATATCTTAGAGATGAGACCTTTATCAGAACCCTTAAATGTAAAGATGATTTCCCAATTTGATGCTTCCCTCCTAATCTTGTCTGCATTAGTTTTGTTTGTACAGAAACTTTTTAACTTAATATAATCAAAATTATCTATCTGGTGTTCAATTAAGAGTTCCAGATCTTCTTTGGACATAAATTTATTCCATCTCCACAGGTCTGAGAGGTAAACTATCCTATGTTCCTCTAATTTGGTTATAATATCATTCTTTATATCTAGATCATGAACCCATTTAGATCTTATCTTGGTTTGTGGTGTTAGGTGTGGGTCCAGCCTTAATTTCTTCCACACTAGTTTCCAATTTTCCTAGCAGTTTTTGCCGAATAGTGAGTACTTATCCCAAAAGCTGGGGTCTTTGGGTATGTGTATATATATATACATATATATATATATAGATATAGATATATTTAACAAGATAAATAAGAATGCAATAGAACATAGATAATGTTGGTATATGGTTTTCTAAGTCATGCAGGGACCCTTAGCTAGTTTAGTAGCCCCTATTTCTGAGTCTGAATTTGACATAATTGTTTATCTTGTAGTTCTATGAGATGAGGACCATGTACAATGAGACCTTGGACAAAAGCAAGCAAAAGTTTCACTATATGTGTACGTAAAATTCAAGTTCATAAACATCTCTATAGCTAAGATCTTTACAATGCTATTGCATTTGAAGTTATCAAGCACAGGATTCCCTTGGGCCATGTTGCCCCCTTACACAAAGTTACCTCTTGATAAGGTATCTATCTTTATCAAAAATAAAATAGTAGGTTTTTGAAAAAGAAAATGTAAGATATGGAAGATTGGTTGCAAGGCAGAGATATCATATGGAATATTTTACAATATAAGCCAATAGTAAAAGCAAAATATAATATGCTAGCCCTGCCTAAGAGATAGGAGGGGGGGTAGAACAGCACCTAGGCTCAGAATGCATTGAAGTCAAAGTCTTTTGGAAGCAGTTGGCAAAGATTATGGGAAAGAATGAATGAATAAGCTCTGGCTGCAAGGTCAAGATTTATTGGTCTTTGCAGGAAGGGAAGTGGAAAGAAGGGGAATAAATTATGCTCTTGGGCATAGAGAGTCCCTGGGATAGCAGAAGTGATGAAACTTCAGGAGACATGCTATAAAAAAAAGAAGGTACAGAGGAACATTGAAGCTATAAGAAAGAAGTAACTTGCGTTAGAGTGTTTGGACTTAGAGTCAGGAAGATCTGGGTTGAAATTCCTCCTGGAAAAAAAGAGTCCAGGCAAGTCATTTAATTTCTGTGTGACCCTGGAAACTCCCTAGGAACTGCTGACAAATTATGAAAAGTTTCTGCGTAAGAAATCCCCTATACTGATGAAAACATAGATCCTTCCTGGTGTTCATATGGAATTGAGTGTTAATGGACTTTAGGTCTTTTGCTTGTGATTGGAAAAGAATTATAAATAGAACTATACTGCATAAATAACTTTAATGACAAAATACCCTTGAGTTTCATGGGCCAGTGTGCAAGCCTGCTTTGAACAGCTGAAAACTTAGTACCCATGAGACATTTTCATTTGGGAGTCCCAGGTTTGACAATACTGGATGGTAAGATTTGTGGAAATAAGACTTCTAGTCCATCCCTAACAGCAACAATCATCATGATGACAACAATAATGCTTTATTTATTATTCATTATTTATTTGAATATTAATTAAATGTACATTTAATAATTTAAGGTTTGCACAATGCTTATAAAAGCTAACTAATTTTATCCTTTATCTTTTGGTTCATAAGGTCTTAGGCACAATTAAGGAATATAATAAGCAAACAACAATTTCACTGTGTGTGAAAGGTTCATGTCATCAATAATTTTATATGTAAGATTTCCTTATAGTGTCATTGCTTTTGAAGCTACATTACACATAGGACTTATTCACTTGGATCATCATGTTTCCCCCTAGATGGGTTCATTCTACATAAGGAAGTATCCATACCAATCAAAAAGAAAAGAATAGATTTGAAGAAGATACTGCAAAGCATTGAAGATTTGGGACAAAGCTGATGCCATGTGGAATATTTTCCATAACAGGCCAATAGTAAAAGTGAAATAAAAGTTTCTAATCCTGCCTGAGAGGCAGGAGGAGGGAGAAGGAGCACAGTGACACCTCTTCTCAGAATGTCCAAGTCTTTTGGACAACAACCATGGGAGGTAGTCATTATGATTATACCCATTTTAGAGTTGAGAAAACTGAGGTAGATAGAAATCAAATAACTTGTCTAGAGCTATCAAATTTATGAGGCTAGATTTGAATGAAGATCTTCTTGTCTTCAGGTCTATCCATTGTGCCACATTAAACTGTGCTTTAAAGTCTATTGAGTCACTTTATATCTATGGAGTTGATTGATCCTGACATAATCCTGGGAAGTAGCAACTCCATATATTATTATGTCTGAATTACAGGTAACAGATTACAGTCTCTCAGAGAGGCTGAGAGAATCGTAATTATCACAGGGGAAGTCTGAACTGTTTTTTCCGACAATTAATCTAGTTCTCTTTTCATATTGCATCCAATTCACCATCATGCTAGCCTTACTATTAGTCTAATCAGACCACATCCAAAGGTTCCAGGCCAGTCATCTCCAATAAGGTCTCTAGTAAAATGTCCTAAGTATCTATTGTCAGTTTTGTTCTTTTCTATCAATTACTTGGATAAAGACAAAAAAGCATTTCATCAATATATGAAGAATACAAGAATTTCGGAGGACAGCATTGCAGGGCACTCATAGTGTGGAGATTCCCTCCATCATGGAAGATATCAAAGTCTACAATTTAGTTGGCAAACCTCTGGACCCAGGCCAGTTCTAGGTATCACATTTTAGAAAGGATAATGGGTCAATTGGAGACATCATGGCAGAGTAGGTACAGCTCCAGGATGGGAGCTGAGGAGACTTTTATTCCTGCCTTTAATACTTACTATTTAAATGACCCTGGACAAATTGTTAAGTATCTTTTATAGGATCATAGATTATTGGATCTTAGATCTAGAGCTGGAAATCCTGGAAGCCATTTAGCCCAACATTGTATATATGAAGAGAGGGAGTCCTAAGGAAGTTGTCTAAAGTTTCATAGGTAGTAAGCCTAGGAGCTGAATTTGAACACAGGTCCCCTGTCTCTTTTTACCATTATATATTACTTCTTGTGTTTCAGGTAACTCAGCGGCAGCATGGAGTACTCAATAGAGTACTAGAAGTCAGGAAGAACCCGATTCAAATGCTGCCTCAGAAGCTTGTAAGCTGTGTGATCTTGAGCAAATCTTAACCTCAGATTCTCATCTGTAAAATGAAGAGGTTGGATTGGAAGGCTTCTAAGGTTACTTCAGATTCTCAATTTACAAACTCATAATCCCTAGGGGTTTCCCAACCAAACTGCAGGCTTTGATATCTTTCATGATGGAGGGAATCTCCACACTATGAGTGCCCTGAAATGCTATCTTCAGAAATTCTTCTTGTGTTCTTCATATATTAATAAAATGCTTTTTATCTTTATCTGAGTAATTGATAGAAAAGAGCAAAACTGACAATAGATGCCTGGTACATTTTACTAGAAACCTTCTTGAGGATGAGTGGCCCATGCATGATTATTCTTGCAATTTATTCATTTAATTAATTCTGAAATCATCTAATTTTATTATCATCTAGCCAATATCTCCTCATCTTGTCCATAGGAATAGTAAAGGAGATTTTGTTAATGCTTGACTAAAATCTTGACTAAAATCTTTAAATGTATTTTTTTGCAGGTTTGCAGAAGACATACTATATTATGCTAAACTGTAGTATATTATACTGTATATATAGTGAATACTATATTATAGATACTATACTAGTATACTATACTATACTGTAGTATACTGTATTAGACTAGACTGCCGATTTGCCAGTCTAGATGCCAGTCCAAGGGGAAAAGGTAAATATGCCATGACCTAATATTGTTAAGACCATGTTGCCTTTGGTAATTACCTCCCTTTGTAAATACCACAGCCATGTTCTTTAATAACATATTTTACAATGTACATTTACAGATAATCCTTGCTTTATATAAATTCACAAGTTTGCTTCCCCGATAAATGAGAGGACCCTGTGCTGGCTGGTTTCCCAGCAGAATGGTCCACTTACATTAAGCAAGAACTGACTGTAATATATTTATTGAGTAGTTTTGATCAATTACATTTTTCTCTTTTATATTCATTGTTATAAGAGATGAATTACTAAATGGGGTAGGGGGATATATTCAAAAATAAAAGTGATGTTAAATCAAAAGACATCAATAAAAATTTAAATAAAAAGTAACATTTGAGATTATTTTCCTTAAGAACCTGTGGGCTTTGAATATTCAATCGTCTTGCCTTTTTCTTTTGGTGAAAATTATAACATTTCCCCCAATCCATTCTGCCAATGTATCTATCATTTTTCATGTTAGTTACTTTCTTTTCCAAACATTACAAATCAGCTATTACAACTATTGAATCTTCCAGGACTGAGGGATCATGGGAGTGTATTACTTGTAGTCCAGGTGTGGTATAGGGCAGATGTGTGTAGTTCAGGAATGACACCAGTTCAGGCTTGATGCATGTCCTTGCCTGATGTATAGTTTTCTAAGTTCTAGAGACTTGAATTTATTGAAAGTAACTATATATATATATATATATACATATATATATATATATGTTATCATCTTCTCACTTATCGTCACTTTATTTTTTCTTAAGAAATAAGCTTTTATTGTTATTTTTTGCTTTTATATTACCAAAAAGAGCTACTACAATTAATTTTTGTACATATGGATTTCTGGAATTCAACAATTTGAACCCATTCTCTTTGGTTAGTGCAAGCTCTTGTCCCTAAACCAGCACTAAACTGAATGAAACCTGGGTCTTGTCTCCTGCCTAAGTCTCATTGAGATCTTATGATGAATTTCTGGTTTGACCATTATTCTTCCACTGATACTTTTGCCTTCTTTTGGATCTTTCCTTTCATTTGACTTGTCTGCCCAGTTCCTGAAGTAGTTTAATGCACAGTGTTCCTAATTTCCACCTAGGCTGGTATTTCTCTGCCATCCCCTTCCTCCTGCTCCCTAGGCAGAAGGCACCAGTCAGTACCCTAGATCCTGCAATTCAATGATCCTTTAAGGCAGCATCCTGAATCCTATTAGGAGCAGAAACAGACAAAATAATATATATTCAGTTATAGTACTTGGCTCATTCGAGGTGTCTCATAGCATCTACTTCCTCAAATTTCTTTAGCTTGAGGGTCTTTAACTTTTTTTTGTGTAATGGACTCCTTTAGTGAAGATTGTGGACCTCTGTTCTAAAAAATTCTTAAAATGTATAAAATAAGATACAAAGGAAATCAATTATATTGAAACTAAGATGTAAATTTTTCCTAAAATGTAGACACCCTGATAGACACCCTAATCTTAAAATCTATTCATGACTTCCTTAGGGGTCTGTGAACACAAGAACTCCAGTTTTAGGTGGCTTAACCAGTTAGGTTTTATTCTCCTAATGCCTTATTTTGCATTGTGTTTTACCTAATAAACTTTCTCAATTCTTCTTGGAAATAGGTATAGAAATATAAAAATAATAGAAATCTTAGAGATAAAAAAAGGAAAAAAGTTTCCAGGCTTAAAGAAAAAAAGGGATATTCTTCATTTTAAAAAAAATTTGGACTATCCTAAGGGAGTAATAAGGAATCACATTTCTCCTAAATCAAATAATAGCATAAGAACATAAGAAATACCATGTTGAGTTAGTCCATCTCCTCTGGGATAGTCTGTCCCTGACAGGGACAATGAATAAAGTGTGTCATGACATGATTCCATGTATTTTTGGCTGTAATTGGTATTGTCACAGAATCATAGAATGTTAGCAATCTAAATGGACACTAGAGATTCTAGGAAGTTTCTCCAAAAACTCATTATTGGGACATTTCTGTTACAGTTTCTGCACTGAAATGGGCATCTAGATTGACATAAGGGGAGAGTATGCTGGACCTGGAGTCAGGAATTCAAATCTAGCCTCAGACAGTAGCTATGTGACATTGGGCAAATCACTTAACTTCTCTCTGCCTCAGTTCCCTCAGCTCTAAAATGGGATAATAGCACCTGCCTACTCCATTATTATGAAGATCAAATAAGGAACTTAGAACAGTGCTTGCCACAGAGTAGAAACTACATAGATACTAGCAATGCTGCTGCTGCTGCTGAAATGATCAGAATTAATTGGTTGGGCAGAGGACAAAGGAAAACTGAGAAAAGGGGAGAGAGACACCAAGGATAGAAATTAATGCCATTTTGGTAGATAGAAGACTCTTGTTCTTCCTGTGTTTGGGGGTCTCAGTTTACAAATACTGAGGATTCTCCTCTCCTCACTCCATTAGTGTGGTGAACTTCTCCCTTCCCATGCCAGGAGAATTCAAACTATGGCTGTATTAGAGTGGCAGAAGGTTTATCAAAGCAGCAGACCTCCTGATATTCCTATCATCAGAAAAGGGGGAAGGGAACAAGCATTTATGTTTGCTTCTCCTCCTCCTCTTGTAGCAGTCTGCATCTGAGCCAGATTCTGCTCTCTGTACCTGTGGCTGCTTGATATAATCATGATTTTCCTAATAAAGCAGTTTTTATTTACTCTGATTGAATGCTCAAGTGATTCTTTGACAGCTGCATCTAAAACAGGAAAACTTTCAGGAGGTGGGGGCTGAGCCAAGAGTTAGTTAGAATTTGAATAACAGGAAGGTAGTGCCTGGGAGATGATAGTTCCCAAGATCCTATTAAGTATCTGGATAAATTAGAACTCAAAAGGACCTTGCAGATCTTGCAGTTTATTTTATTGGGGAAGAAACTGAGTCTCACACAGAGAGAAAACAATTTTCCCAAGGTTATACAGATGCCAAGTAGCACAGATACTCAATCAGTAAAAGTAATATTTCTCACAATCTAATCTGCACAGTAAGAGCTTGTCTGAGAAAATTAAAACATTAAAAAAAAAAATCTCTGGTTGACATGTTCTATTCTTAACTACTTTCCTCACAGGCTATTTAATCAATGCATTAACATTTAAATATCCTTTCAGGCTAGAAACTTCCCAGTCATCCGGTCAAATGAATTTTTGAGCTCTCACTGAGTTTAGGTAACTGAAACTGTGCAGTTTGACTGATCTAGATGGAGAAGATGGGGTCCTTGTTCTTAGGGGATTTATAATCTAAGGATCCAAAAGAAATGCACAGTTTAGTTCTTGACATGAAAGAGTCAAAAGAAAGCACACTTTTCTTTTTCTTCCTTCCTTCCTTCCTTCCTTCCTTCCTTCCTTCCTTCCTTCCTTCCTTCCTTCCTTCCTTCCTTCCCTCTTTCCTTCCTTTCTTCCCTCTTTTCTTCCTTCCTTTCTTCCCTCTTTTCTTCCTTCCTTTCTTCCCTCTTTTCTTTCTTCCTTCCTTCCTTCCTTCTTTCCTCCCTTCCTTCCTCCCCTCCTTTTTCTTTCTTTCTCTCTCTCTCTCTCTCTCTCTCTCTCTCTCTCTCTCTCTCTCTCTCTCTCTCTCTCTCTCTTTCTCTCTTTCAAATTCTCTCTCTCCCTCATCTGAGAGATACATTTCCACCCCCTCCCTAATATAATAGTGTATATTTTTAAAAGGCATTTACCAAAATAAGCAAGAGCTCAGACAACATCTAGAAAATGAGGAGAAGCCAGGAGGCTGATCTGTGTGGCAGAAAGGAAAGGTGGGAATGGGTTTAAGAGGCAGAACTTAAGAGAACAGAGAGTCATTGCCACCATGCTTTCTCAGTTGTGGATAGTTTGACTGGCCTTTTGTCTACAGGCTTTTGCTGAGATTATATTTAGTTTTACACTCACGTTTCTTTATGAAGTGGTGTCAGTCTTGGCTGCCCCACCATTATGGCATCATAGAAAAACGGCTCAGGAACTATTTTAGGTAAAAACCCTCACAGACATGGTGAATAAATGTGTCTGTGTGACTCATTCAAAGAGGCTATTAATAGACAGAAGATCAGAGGGATAGGAAAACTGAATTTCATTCAGTTTCAGCCACTGGCTTTATTTATACCTACTCTTTTTGAACAAAAACCTCTTTCTTTAAAGCATTTTGTCTTGCGGGGGTTTTGAATGGAATGGAGAGAAAGAGCATTGTTTTCCCCTTTAACGCAAAGGCAGTTCACCTTGGCTTCTTCTTCCTTGGACTGAAAACTGTGTTCGCCATCAAGGCAGACTCCAGTCCTTTTATTTTATAGTCACAAATGCTTGAATGATCACATAAAATCAATTAAGGCGATTCCTCTTTTCCACAAGCCCTGAATGCAGACAACTAATCTTATTTTGGGAAACAATAACAACAACAACAAACAATACACCCTTATTCCACTCTCCCCACTTCTCTGTCCTGAGTTATAGAATTAATACAGCAAAAATCTCTGGAAAATAATCAGGCAGGCAGAAAGCTACTTCTCTACTTCATGTCCTTCATGTGGAACCGAGATGCTGCCTATAAGAGAAGTATGGCATAATAGACTGCTTGGAGCCAAAGCCTTGAAGTCAAGAATGAATGAATGAACATCTATTGTTTGTTATATTCTAGGCACTGTGCTGACATACACTCTCCCCACAAGGTCTTTTTTCATAGGGAACAGTTTATAAATGAAAAGGAAAGAAAGAATATTTTTATGTAAAGGGAAAAATCTATATTAACTATCAAAGGATTTAAGATGAACATTTTGATACCTAAAAGGAATAGAGAAGGATTTTGCTTTCATAAAAATTGTGAATATTTGTTTATAAAGAAACACAGATTCCAGGTGGGAATTTGGGACAGAAAATGAACTGTGACATAAACATTCAACTAAAATTACCTTATGCATGATGTAGAGTGATATTTCATTTTGGAGGGATTAATTTGATGAAAGAGGTAGAGAGATCATTTTTTTATTAGAAACTAGAGAAACCATTTTCAAAGAAATGAGTGGACCACTTTGGATACTTAGTTCTGCAAGGCATTATGGTAACTTAGTTCATTTGTATATACCTATCTTATATGCAAATCATATCAGTGACTAGTTGTGTAGAGAGCAAGTAAGACAGGAGCTGAAAAGTTAAAGGAGGAATAGACAACATTTTCTCCCTCAGTGGAGTTACCCTTAGTTTGGTTCTGTGTGGTGATAGTTGATTTTTGGGAATTTAGACTATCAGAGTTAGAGCAGTTGGAATAAAGAAAACAATCCAGAGAGGGAGTGGATCTTGACACCCCCTTTGTGAAGATACCATTTTGGATTTGCAGAGGTTGTTCCCTCATTGAATGTTCATTTTACTAATGAAATCACAGTTTTGGAAAATGCTCCCACCCCACCTCACCCCACCCCCCCCCAAAAAAAAAGAAAAAGAAAGAAAGAAAGAAAAAAGTTCTGAAAAGCACAAAAGGGAAGGATGGGCCTGAATTTTACTTTCCAACTAGATTCCTATTGTGGGAAAAAAAATGGCATGAGATAAAAATCAATCAACCAGAGAAAATATTTCTTGAGTACCTCTTATGTACAAGCTTGAGGTCTAAGAGGATGTTCGTTTTATTCAATTTAAGTCTTCTTACAAAACTCCAAAATGCTCTCTTGAGCTCTAGGTAAGGAACACATTTTGACTGTTTATTGCATAAGGCTCAGATTTGTTCTTTTTCATTTTTTTTTCTTTGTCAAGGTGGTAGAGGAGATCCTAAAGCAATCAGTCTTTTCCAACTGGAAATGTCCAACCACCAGATGATTGCACTCTGTCTGGGCATGAGAATATGTTACAGCAGCTGTCTCTGAAGCAGGAGTATATTGGTGACACTCTAGGGACCAGCCACATCACTCTGGCACTAGAACCAGAATTCTCCTTCAGATATCCTATTTAAATTATCAAGAAACCCCAAGTGGATTATGACTCTGTGGCACCCAGACTTATGTAGCCTCTAGACTGGTGTGTGCCATCTGGGTAGTGGAAACTTTCTTAGCTCCGGTGTCCCCAAATCCTCCTGTAGTATTGTCAGGGTTGTTAAGAGAGGAGGTATACGTTTAGGACATGGACAGTATGTGGATTTGTTTTAATAACAAATTTGTGAAGTGCTTTATAAGTTTTATTTCATTTTACCCTCACAACAACTCTAGGAGAGGGTAGGGTATAATTTTCATCTCAGTTTTACAGATGATGAAGCCAAGGTATATAAAAGTTAAGGGATTTGCCTAAATCCAAGACTGGATTTGAACTCTAATCTTCCTGACTTCAGACCCAACATTTCATCCACTGTACCAACCAGCTGACTAAAATCAGTTTGAGTCCAATTTTGAGTCAAAGGACTTTAAAAGGCAGAGAAGTTCTTATTTTATCCTAGAGACAATCAGAAGGCATCAGAATTTCTTGGGTGGCAAGAACCAGTGGAAATTAAAGATCATAAAGTGATAAAAAATTGACGATGCATGGGATTCATAGCTATCTCAATAGTTATCTCACATCTACTGCTAATATAACTTCCTTATTTTTTTCAACATCACAATGGAATTCTTCCATTCCACCAGCCAAACAGGGGGACTTGTTGCATATTACCCACAATTTAGTTGATACTTGCAGCGGAGAATTGTGAAATGTTAACATTCTGTGACTAGGACTTCTAGGACTTTTTTTTTGTTTTTTTAATGCTACCTGAGCTGTAGTTTGTGTTTGATGCCCAATGAAAGAACAGATGCTGTCACTGGTAAGGAGAAGGAGGAAGAGGAGAGAGGCTGAATAGAAGTTTTGATCAATCCTAGCAATTCCACCACAGAAATTCAGCCAATGCTAGGGTCATGTCTTTTATTCATCTTGATGCAGGTTGTTATAATGGAAAGAACTGAATGGAAAGCTCTGGTTTTAGAACCAGTAGACCAGTTCTGCTACTCATTACCTGTTTATTGAATCATTTGGACTTCAGTCTCCACATATGTAAATGAAAGAAAATTCAAAATCCCTTCCAAATTCTCAATTCTTTATCTCTGTTCTTCTAGTTTTAGAGATGATTCAGTGAAAATAGATGCATTTCTAATCAAGAGTGTAAGTTACAATTCTGGGTCCCTACAAATTAACATAGACAGTGTTCCCTTTGGAATAACAAATGTCACTGACCCATATTACTATCTCGACCTTATGTTTATTACATTTCCCATTATTATAGGAGTCTGTAGTGTCATTTCATCGCATTGACAAGAAAGATATCCTGGTATTCCTTTGTACATTTAGCAGAATAAAACTCATTCAGAAGGGAGGCTCAAACCCACTTATGTCATCTACATTTACCTTCATGCCCTCCTGTCTTCAGAATACTAGGTTGACATTTGTCAACAATTAGATGACTTCATGCAGTAAGATCTCCATCCTGATAGGAGCCAGCGCTGTGTATCTAACTCTGCTCATCTTGATTGTCCTCCTATCCACCCTAGATGTAAACAATCTTCTTCATATCCTCATTGTAGGGAGTGGTGGACATGAGCAATGTCAAACAGATGAATAAGAATTCCATAGTAGAAGTCCTTAACTTTTTTTGTGTGTTATGCATCCTTTTATACTCAGGTGAAACCTATGAAAACTCTTTTCAAGATAATGTTTTGAATGCATATAATAAAACACATAGGATTGTACCAATTATATTGAAATGTAATTATCAAAATATTAAAAAACCCACAAAACTTTGGGGACTCTATTTTAAGAATCTCCATATTTATGTATACATATATTCGATTTGTCAAGTATTCTAACATAATTAACATGTAGTGAATTTCCTGTCATCTAGGGGAGGGGAGAGAACTAGGGGGTAAAAATTTGTAAGGGAAAGCTTTGTAAGGGTCAATGTTGAAGAATTACCCATACATATGTTTTGCAAATAAAAAGCTTTAATAAAGAAAAAAAAGAATCCCCATATTTAGTGTCATAGATTTCAGTCCTGTCAGTGGCAGAGGTCATGATAAGCATAGGTACTATGTTGCTCTCATCCATCTACTCAATTGATGAAATTAAATCCAGAATGGATATGACCATTTATTCTTCTCTTTTCTAGACTACACTAATTTGAATCTCTTCCTGTATTTCTGATTTGATCTAAGATCCTAAAAGGAGGCTCAAGAAACTCTATGTAGGAAATCAGCTAGTGAAGAGATCTCAATAAATCAACTAAAAGTACTTATTAAGCACCTATTATGTGCTGAGCATTGTGCTAGGTCCTAGAAATGCAAATCTATTGCTAATCATCAATCAGTTATTTATTAGACATCTAATACATATCAGGTTTGCCCATGGTCATCACTGGTATGTTATATGGTCCATAGGGTCACAAAGAACCGGTCATGACTGAATGACTGAACAGCAACAAATATGCCATGCATTATTAGGTAGTGGGCCTATAAATATATAAGTGAGGCAGTTTTTGTCTTTAAAGAGATTATATTATTCTTGTTTTCCATCTAGACAATGCAAAAAGTTAGTCTGATAACCAACTGTATCATGGTCCCGGGCTTGGGTAAAGTGACTTACCTAGGTCACACAGCTTTTAAGTGGTGAAGCATTTCTCAAACATAGCTCTCTTGATGATCAGCCCAATAATCTTTCCAATCAATCAATCAATAATTATTTGTGAAATTGTGGTCTTATAGAATTTGAAGAGATGGAAATGTCTAGCAGGCAACCAGGAAATATGGGTCTGGAGCTCAGAGAAGAGAGCAAGTCTGAAGATAGAAACTTGAAAAATATTGACTGAGAGGTAATAGTTGAAGCCATGAAAATGGATGAACTCGTTGAGAATAGAGGATCAAGGATTCATTGAACTTTAGGGAAAACCCATCTGGGAAGGAGAAGAGGAATTATTAAAGTATAAAGAGAAAAAATCATAGAAGAAAACCAGGATAATTTATGTAAATAATAGACTTGTCTTTGTGCACTTTTTTGGCATTTTGTTGTATTTTTAAGGCAATGGGGAACTACATATTTCCCTTATCTATTTCTTTAGCTAACTTGTTTCTTTTGTTGAGGAATGTTGCTTACTTACTTGGTATATTAATACATGGCAAGAATAATTCCAAAGGCTTATTCTTTTAAGATCTTCATGTGTATCAGACTATGGATTCATCATAGCAAATTGACAAGTCTAGGAAAGTCCTTTTAGCTCAGAGTTTCTCCAGTGAAGCAAAGATTAGAACAACTAATTTCTTATCATTTTAACATATTTCTTTAATTGAAAGGGGATTAAGTTGGTCATTCCTTGAAATCCAGAGCAGTCAGACTACCTGGAAGATTTTAAAAATAAGGTTGTGTTAAGAATAAAGAAGAGTTTTGATAAGAGTGAGATCACGAGAGAAATAGGACAGAAGTCCCAAAATGGAATGACTAATGTAATCCAGTAAACACTTATTAAATATCTGATGTGGGTGACCCATTGTGCTGAGCATACAAAGATAAAGGGAAAAATCAGCCCTACCTTCAAAGAGTATACATACTGCTGGAAGGGATACAATATATATTTTGAAGTTCTGAATGCTGGAAGTGGTACTCTGGTGCAGTTTCAAGAGATGCTGATTTTATTATGTGGCCATGTCCGTGCAGGGCTGCAGAAGATGGAAACTGAGGTCTCTGGAGTTGATGAGTAGCTGGAGTATGTTTAAGAATAAAGCCATTAGATTTGGGAAGATTAAGGAATTTTTCAATTAAATTATCAAAGGAGTTGCCATCATGAATGTTGATTCTAAGATAATGGGAGTGGGGGATGGAATAGAGAGGAAGACCACAAATAAGGTATGGAAATCATTGGAAAGGTCAGTAGAATGGGCTGGAGATGAGTAGTCTAATCACAGGGTGCTACTAGTAGATCATATGGTGATCAGAGTAGAAATAAAGGTTCCAGGGGAAGTAAAACTCCAATTATTTGCCTTTGGGCTGAAAGATTTAGGGTTGGAGAACAAGATAGGGTTGGAGAGAGATAGATAGATAGGTGTGGAATACTTCCTTATCCCCATCTCTATCCCTACCCAGTTGAAATGAGAACTAAAAAGGGAAATCCTTATGTCCTTGTTGGCTCAATCTACCCTAGAATTCAAAATAGAACAAGAAATATTGATGTTTTGCAGATTTTCTGCAAAGTCATCCCACCTCACACACACTGGTACATCCACCTGGCTTGAAGGCTGCAGAATCAGTGAAATTGAGGACTTTGTATTGTAAGATATTATGAAAGCTGACACTTTTCCCTCCTGGATCCCCTATGTTAGAATATGGGAAGCCCTTCCAGGCTGTGAAAACCAATTGCCCTGGAATTGGAGCTAACACACTCAGCCTGGGTGCTAAGGCTTCTTTTTTTACTGGGTTACTTCTAGGTGGAGGTCCCATTTCTCTTGGAAGCAAGGTGGGGAGGGGATTCAGGTCAGTTCTGTAGAATCAGACACAACCTTGCCTGCTGCTTCCTGAGAAACAATAACTCAGCTTCACTGTAGGATTTTCTTGAGACTGAGGAGCAGCGGTGTTCTGTACCCAGGGGCAAGACCTCTTCCCCTTAAATTGAGGGCAGCATCTTTGGGACCCAATGACTTGGGGGCTTCGTGCCTTCTTTTTTCAGTCCTAGTTCATGTGCCTTTTCCACCCAATTATTATCAGTTCATCTACTGGGAGAACCACCCCTTTGGGCAGGTGGGTCAGAATAAAAGCCCAGGTTCTCTTCCCAGGAGGCCCATCCCAACTCTCCACCCTCCAATCCAAAGCCAGCTTCACTGCTGGAGATAGAAAACCAGACATTTCTGGGCTTTAGGCCCAGAGGAGGAGTCCTTGGGAAGGATTTGGGGATGGCAGAGGTCACAGGACTCAGTTTTCCCTGGCTACAATCCATGGTTTCTAAGTTAAGGGAGCCAGGACGATGGCAGGGCTGCACACAAATGGGATGGACCCAAGTGGGTAGAAATGTGCCCACATGCCTGAAAAGGTGCCAGGGAGTCTTGGAAGGTGCTGCTCTGCTTGGATATAGGGAGATGAAATGATTTGAGTTGTGTGCATTGCTGCTGCCTCTCTTGCCTCCATTTGTGCTAATCAGGCAGCATTGATTGTGTAAGCCAGGGGACTCTGCTGTGACACATCCTTGGCAAGTCTAGGTCCATGTGGATTCTTGCTGGTTGTACCACAAGTGGAAGGAGCTTGTGTCTTAAAGGGACAGGCGCCTTTCTTATACTTGCTCAGGGAGAGAGGGTCCAAGTTCTAGAACCTGACTCCAGTCCTGGGAGACAATGCAGGTGGAGTTCCAATAGTGAGGGATTTTGAAATAGTTTACAAGAGAACACACACAGAGACAGAGAGACAGAGACAAAGACAGGGAGAGACAGAGAGACAGAGATACAGAGAGACAGACAGAGACAGAGAGAGACAGAGAGACAGAGATAGAGACAGAGAGACAGAGAGAGAAAGTGAGACAGAGACAGAGACAGAGGCAGAGACAGAGACACAGAGAGATAGACAGAGAGAAAAAGACTGAGACTGAGAGAAGACAAAGAGACAGAGAAGGCAAAAAAAAAGAGAGAGAGATTAAGAGAGAGGGAGTGAGAGACAGAGAGAAGATAGACAAAGAAAGAGAGAGAAAATCATGGAATCAAGAGAGAAACTTTTTCAAAAAATTATTTTATTAACACATAAATCAATCTTTGAAATAAAAATTTTGTAATATTCATAGATGTGCAATATGGCAATAATATAGCTCTATGTCACTTACCTGCTTATTTCTTTATCTATAACATTCTTTGATTCAAGTCTTCCTCTTCCTTCTCCCATCTCTTTCTGTCCATTTTCTTATTTGAAACTCAGGAATTTGACCATATCAATACCATGGCAATTTTTTTGACCCATGGAAGTTTTTATATTAAGACAATAAATAGTGAATCAAATCTGAAAAGTGCTTGGTGTCCTAAGTAGTTAACTCCAATGTAACCTGAAAGTCTTTATTTTAGAACAGGTTGTTTTTTTTTCCCATATGAGTTCTTTGAAGTTTTTATGGTATTTGAATATACATCTTTTATTTTCTAAAGGAATCTTCACAAGAAGGAAGACTTTCAAAAATTATCCCTATAGGAAACTGGAATGGATGGCCTTAGAGATGGATGGGGCAGGGAGGAACAGGTTCCCCTTTTAGAGAGGTCTTCCAGCAAAAACTGAAAGATCCCTCTTCTAATATGGCCTAGTGGGGAGTCTACTTGAGGAATGGGATGGACTGAATGGCCCCTTGGGGCCCTTCCAACTCTGAGGTTCGATCCAGAAAACATCTTAGTTGCTGGATATAAAATAGGTGCTTTCTGAGGACCAACTGTAGGCTAAATTGTGAAGGACAGTTTGTGACCTTGTCCAGTATCCAGGGCCCCCATCCCAGTCCCCCTACTAGACTGGCTCTTCATACACCCCTTTCTTTGTCCTCTCCTTATCACTGCCCTGTGCTTGGTCCTATTCCCTCCACCCATACTGTCCATAATCAATCAGATATGTTGGTTCAACTCATTACTGAGATGGTTTAATGAATACTTATTTCTGAACTGGTGTCTTCTCTGCCTTTAGGCAAAGGAGTAACTAATACTTAGAATGTTGATGGCAGGGTCTGGACTTATTTTCAAGTCTGGAAAGAGAGGGTGAATTTTCATAATTCAGAAACCACCAGGCCCTGAAGAGACAGGGAGAAACCTCTGTAGGTCCTTGCATAAATAGCAGCTCCCCACTGGCGATGACCAATACAAATTCATCTAGGTTAGGGAAAGGTCAATAGAGACTCAGCTAACAGAATAAGGACACCACAGACCTCAGGAAGGGGCTGTTCTGGGAAGGGTTTGAGGAGCGTCTGAAGGCAGAACAAAAGAACATTTTTTAGTAAGTCTCTTTACTACCAGTGGGGAGCCCCCAAGGAGGCTTGAAGTGGATGGAAGTTTAGACCAGGGCTTTCCCCCTCAGGATCATCTTTATTTATTGTGTAGCTAGATTAGGTCAATGATCATGAACTGGTGGCAGGAGGGGAGAGGCGCTGAATAGAGAGACCATTCATTTTCCTGGCTCACACGGGAGGGTCTGGAGAGACCAAATACTTTCATTTGGTGTGTTTCAAGTTAAAGACATTATAGCTCTGGGAGTTACAGGCCTGGCCAGAGACTTTGGCTTAAAAACCACCTCCTAGGGAAAGGGCCCCACATGTGCAAGAATGTTTGTGGCAGCCCTTTTTGTAGTGGCTAGAAACTGGAAACTGAATGGATGCTCATCAATTGGAGAGTGGCTGAATAAATTATGGCATATGAATGTTATGGAATATTATTGCTCTGTAAGAAATGACCAGCAGGATGATTTCAGAGAGGTCTGGAGAGACTTGCATGAACTGATGCTGAGTGAAACGAGCAGAACCAGGAGATCATTATACACGGCAACAACAAGACTATATGATGATCAATTCTGATGGACATGGCTCTCTTCAACAATGATGTGATTCAAACCAGTTCCAATTGTTCAGTGAAGAAAGCCATATACACCCAGAGAGAGGTCTGAGGGAACTGAGTATGGACCACAACACAGCATTTTAACGCTTTCTGTGAATATTTCCCTGCATTTTGTTTTCCTTCTTAGGTTGTTTTTTTTTTCTCTCTCTCTAGATCTGATTTTTCTTGTGCAGTAAGATAACTATATAGATATGTATACATATATTGGATTTATCATATATTTTAACATATATTTAACATGTATTAGACTATCTGCCATCTAAGGGAGGGGGTGAGGGGAAGAAGGGAAAAATTTGGAACAGAAAATTTTTCAAAGGTCAATGTAGAAAAATTACTCATATGTTCTGTAAATAAAAAGCTTTAATAAACAAAAAAAAACCCTAAAAAACCCCACCTCCTAGCAAGTGGGAAAACCACTAGTTGGTCACATGGAAGACAGGTTTGTCATTCTGCTGAGCCTAGACTAAATTCATTTCCAGCACCAGCAGCAGCTGAGGTAGACCTTAACTGGGTCATGCTTTAGGCAGGTACTTCTATTCCTACCTTTATCACTGTGGTATTGTGAAGATGGATTGGAAACCATTTCTCAGATACTCTTCTCCCCTCCAAAGTCTCAGTCAATTAGACAACAGACATTGATGCACATGTAACCCATCTTGCACCCGACGGCTCCCAACGGCAGTGTGTTGACTTAGCAAACTACAAATTCATGTTATCTCTGTTATATTTGAGTTTGTTTTGTTGAACATTTCCCAGTTACATTTTAGTCTGTGCACTGGGGAGCTTTGAGAGCTATATGCAGTCATTTGATGCTTCTACCAAGGGTCAGTGCAATGCCCTCACTTATAAGATGGGAAAACTGAAGTCCAGAAAAAATAATGTCTCATTTCCACTAAACTGTCAAGCAGAGACTCAGGTATTTTAAGTTCTAATCCAGTGTTTTTTCCCTTCTAGATCATACTTCCTTTTCCCTAGCTGATTGTAACCCGAGAGCCTTTTGATTCAAGTAGTGAGACAGGACAGCAGCCACAAGACATGCAAAGAAAGGATCTCAGGGCACTGATTGGGAAGGGTGACCAAGCAGACTATTACAAGGATCAAGAAGGATATAGGGATACTAGAAGGACTGGATTTTAAGAATACCTTGTGGCACCAATCTGTGTTAATTGACAGTTCATTTGGATGTTCTAGAGAGAGCACAAACCAAGGGAACTAGGTAGCACAATGGACAGCACCTCAGAGAGAATCCTCTTCCCAAGTTCAAATCTAACCTACTTGAAGTCACTTAACCCTCTTTACCTCAGTTTCCTAATCTGTAAAATGAATTGGAGAAGGAAATGACAAACCATTTTAGTGTCTTTGCCAAAAAAACCCAAATGGAGTCATGAAAAGTTGGACACAATCAAAGTGATCAAACAACAAGAGATAGTAGGATGAAAATTTATTTCAAAGTAAAATGATAACATCTGCTTGCAATTATTTGTATTTGTAATATATTTGTGCAGATAGGAGAAACTACAGTAAATTATAGTATAATTATTAAAAATTATTTGAAAATTCTTGCATCATTTGATGCAATTGATGATGCTGGTCCTGTTTTGTTTTGTTTTTTAGGGGGGAGGGTGGTGTAGATTATAGGGTGTAGGATAAACTGAAAGAAAAGAACTGGAATAAATTATTAACATACAACCATATGACCAACTTGGATTTATTATAGGAGAGTTGCAAAGTGTTTTCAGCTCCCATCTGCCCTTCCCATCCCTTTCCATTAGACATAATCTAAATCTGATTCCCATTTGCATTCTAGTCTGATCATGGGAGACTTACATTTTTTTTGGCTCTAGCCTGAGTATGTGACTTCCAAGAGAGTTCAGCTGCAGCAAGAAAACACCCTGGGAAAAATCAGTTCTCTCATCTCTTCTCCCCTCCCGTCCTCTCTCCTCCCATTCCCTCCTTGCCATGTCCAGCTCCAAATAATGCCTGAGTCACTGAATCTTTCTGCAGAGAGGGGATCAGTAGCAGTTCAATTAAAAAGGAAAAACCAAAACAAAACTTCCCTTTATTTGGGTCTCAATAGCATAGACAGCATTCAAGATTGTCGGTGGCTGGCAGCCTGGCAAACCAGCCCCTGGTGTCAATAAGCGGGAAGAGCAACACCGGATCATTTCAACGACTGGGACTGTGCAAATAATGACATTCCAAACATGAACCCCGGCCTATTCACAGAGGGGAGATGGACAGCCAGTGAGGGCCCAACAGGCGAGTCTCTAAGCCACACTGATTATCTTCCCATGGCTTCCAGGAATTGAAGGGTCCCCATCCCAATGAAAAAGAAGCTTCCTTCAAGGCCCTGGGTGTGTAAATCCTGAACCGGGGGCTCCTGGTCACAGCTGCCTTCCTGTTTACACAGCTGAACTGAATGGGGAAAGGAGATGAGAATTCAGTGTCTCCAGTCTTGGAATGGGACCAGGGAAGCTGGGAGAGACTGGGTGTCAGTCTCTCACCTCCCTGATAGAAGAGGCTATTTCTAGCCAAAAGTGTCACGGAAAAGGGGGCACCAGGCTCCCCGGTGCATTTGTACTGGGTCTCC
Source organism: Myrmecobius fasciatus (assembly GCA_023553655.1). NCBI lineage: Eukaryota > Metazoa > Chordata > Mammalia > Dasyuromorphia > Myrmecobiidae > Myrmecobius > Myrmecobius fasciatus. Next base: position 466,512 of record JAJPUD010000423.1, on the reverse strand, counting down.
TGAGAAGGAGCATGAATCAAAAAAGTGGGGTACCATCATGAGGGATGCTGAAAAGGAGTTCTGAAGACACTGGCTGAAAATGCAGCATGCTGAATGGGGGAGAGGCTGATAAAGGGGCAGTGGGTAAAGTACTGGCCCTGGAGTCAGGAGGACCCAAGTTCAAATGCGGCCTCAGACACTTAACATTTATTAACTGTGTGATTCTAGGCAAGTCTCTTACTCACAAAAAACCAAAACCCCCCAAAACTGCAGCATGCCAGAAGGGGATTCGACAGAAAGATGAATTCACTGACTGCAACAGTGGAGATATCCTGGGGCCACAGACAAGAAACTAAGAGTCTTCCTTGAATGTAGAGAACAGCTCTTTTTGCCTGATGATTGTGTGTAGGGAGGTTATCCTGTGGGACAGATCCGGACCTTCCCAGGTTAGGATTTTAAGTTAAATAGTAACTCACTTCCTAATGTCCCACTTTTACATCTCAGCACTTAGCACAGCCCCCAGCACATAGGAAGCCCTTAGAAAAGGTTTATTGATTGTGTTTGGCAGCATGTTATAGTGGATTGGAATTTTGATCAGGGCTTCTTGAACTTTTTCCACTCATGACCACTTTTTCCCCAAGAAATTTTTATGTGGCCCCAGGCGTATAGTATATGAAATAGGTATATGAATCAAATGTTTATTGATAATAAATCTTGGGGCAGCTAGGTGGTGCAGTGGATAGAGCACCAGCCCTGAAGTCAGGAGGACCTGGGTTCAAATCTGGTCTCAGACACTTCCTAGCTGTGTGACCCTGGGCAAGTCACTTAACCCCAATTGCCTTAGCAAAAAAACAAAAAAGATAATAAATCTTAATTTCATATTAGCATAGTCCCTAACCCATAGGAAACATTTAGAAAAGTTTTGTTAATTGTGTTTAGCAGCATGTGATAGTGGGTTGAGTCTTGATCAGTTGAGTCTTCTTAAACTTTTTCCACTCGTGACCCTATTTTCCCTTAGAAATTTTTATGTGACCCCAGGTATATAAGTATATAAAATATGTATACAAATAAAATTTTATTGATAATAAATCATAATTTCATGTTAGCACAGTTCCTAATACATAGGAGGCACTTAGAAAAGGTTTATTGATTGTGTTTGGCAGCATGTTATAGTGGGTTGGAGTCTCGATCAGGGTTTCTTAAATTTTTCCACTCATGGCCCTTTTTTCCTGGAGAAATTTTTTTTTATTTTTTTTTAATTTTATTTTATTTGCATAACATATGTGTGGGTAATTCTTCAACAATAACCCTTACATAGCTTTCCGTTACAAATTTTTCCCAACTCCCCACCCCTCCCCTAGATGGCAGGATATCCACTACATGTTAATTATGTTAAAATATTGGCAAATCGAATATATGTATACATATTTTCAAACTTATCATTGTTGTGCAAGAAAAATCTTATCTACACAAACGATATATCAGATAAAGGAAACACAATGTAAGCAAACATCAATCAAGGAGTATGAGAATGTTATATTGTGGTCCACATTTCGCATCCCTCTCTCTGGGTGTATATGGCTTTCTTCAGTGAACAATTGGAGGTGGTTTGAAACATTTCATTGTTGAAGAGAGCCATGTCCATCACAATTGATCGTCATATAGTACTGTTGTTGCCGTGTATAATGATCTCCTGGTTCTGCTCATTTCACGCAGCATCGGTTCATGTAAGTCTCTCCAGGCCTCTCTGAAATCATCTTGCTGGTCATTTCTTACAGAACAATAATATTCCATAATATTCATATACCATAATTTATTCAGCCATTCTCCAATTGAAGGGCATCTATTCAATTTCCAGTTTCTAGCCACTACAAAAAGGGCTGCCACAAACATTCTTGCACATGTGGGGCCTTTTCCTTCCTTTATGATTTCTTTGGGATATAAGCCCAATAGAAATGCTGCTGGGTCAAAGGGTATGCACAGTTTGATAACTTTTTGAGCATAGCTCCAAATTGTTCTCCAGAATGGCTGTATCCGTTCACAGCTCCACCAACAATGCATCAGTGTCCCAGCCCTCCCACAACCCCTCCAACATTCATCATTAACTTTTCCTGTCATTTTAGCCAATCTGACAGGTGTGAAGTGGTATCTCAGGGTTGTCTTGATTTGCATTTCTCTGATCAATAGTGATTTGGAGCACCTTTTCATATGACTATAAATAGTTTTAATTTCATCCTCTGAAAATTGTCTGTTCATATCCTTTGACCATTTATTGATTGGAGAATGGCTTGAATTTTTATAAATATGAGACAATTCTCTATATATTTTAGAGATGAGACCTTTATCAGAACCCTTAAATGTAAAGATGATTTCCCAATTTATTGCTTCCCTCCTAATCTTGTCTGCATTGATTTTGTTTGTACAAAAACTTTTTAACTTAATATAGTCAAAGTTATCTATCTGGTTTTCAATTAAGAGTTCCAGTTCTTCTTTGGACATAAATTTATTCCATCTCCACAGGTCTGAGAGGTAAACTATATTATGTTCCTCTAACTTGTTTACAAAATCACTCTTTATATCCAGATCATGAACCCATTTAGATCTTATCTTGGTATGTGGTGTTAGATGTGGGTCAAGCCCTAATTTCTTCCACACTAGTTTCCAGTTTTCCCAGCAATTTTTGTCAAATAGTGAATACTTATCCCAAAAGCTGGGGTCTTTGGGTTTATCAAAAACCAAATTGCTATAGTTATTGCCTAGTTTGTCTTGTGATTCTATCCTATTCCACTGACCGACTACTCTATTTCTTAGCCAGTACCAAATGGTTTTGATGACCGCTGCTTTATAATATAGTTTTAGATCTGGTACAGCAAGTCCACCATCTTCAGCCTTTTTTTTCAATAATCCCCTTGAAATTCTTGACCTTTTGTTTTTCCAAATGAACTTTGCTACTATTTTTTCTAGATCTGTAAGATAATTTCTTGGGAGTTTGATTGGTATGGCACTAAATAAGTAAATTAGTTTGGGTAGTATTGTCATTTTTATTATATTCGCTCGTCCTACCCATGAGCATTTTAAGTTTTTCCAATTGACTAGGTCTGATTTGATTTGTGTGGAAAGTGTTTTGTAATTTAGTTCATATAGTTCCTGACTATCCCTTGGCAGATAAATTCCCAAATATTTTATACTATCAACAGTTATTTTGAATGGAATTTCTTTTTGTATCTCTTGCTGCTGAACTTTATTGGTAGTATATAAAAATGCTGATGATTTATGTGGATTTATTTTGTATCCTGCCACTTTGCTAAAGGTGTGAATTGTTTCTAGTAGTTTTTTAGTTGAGTCTCTAGGGTTCTCTAAGTATATCATCATGTCATCTGCAAAGAGTGATAATTTGGTTTCTTCATTACCTACTCTGATTCCTTTTATCTCTTTTTCTTCTCTTATTGCTAAAGCTAACATTTCTAATACAATATTAAATAGTAATGGTGACAGTGGGCAGCCTTGTTTCACTTCCTGGAGAAATTTTTATGGGATCCCAATATATAGGTATATAAAATAGGTATACAAATCAAATTTTATTGGTAATAAACTGTAATTTCATGTTAAACTTTTTTCCACTCATGACCCCAGGGTTACACAGCTTGTAAGTGTCTGAGGCCAGGTCATCTTGACTCAGGCCCAGCACCCTATAGACACTTTGCCCCTCACTACTTCAGGTGAAAAATTTCTTAAAAGAGGGAAAGGGCCCCACATGTGCAAGAATGTTTGTGGCAGCCCTTTTTGTAGTGGCTAGAAACTGGAAACTGAATGGATGGCCATCAATTGGAGAGTGGCTGAACAAATTATGGTATATGAATGTTATGGAATATTATTGTTCTGTAAGAAACGACCAGCAGGACGATTTCAGAGAGGCCTGGAGAGACTTGCATGAACTGATGCTGAGTGAAATCAGCAGAACCAGGAGATCATTATACACGGCAACAACAAGACTATATGACGATCAATTCTGATAGATGTGGCTCTCTTCAACAATAAGATGATTCAGGCCAGTTCCAATGATCTTGTGATGGAGAAAGCCATATACACCCAGAGAGAGGACTGTGGGAACTGAGTGTGGACCACAATATAGCATTTTCACTTTTTTGTTGTTGTTTGCTTGCATTTTATTCTCTTTTTCATTTTTTTCTTTTTTGATTTGATTTTTCTTGTGCAGAAAGATAATTGTACAAATAGATATGCATGTATTGAATTCAACACACACTTTTTACCATGTTTAACATATATTAGGTTACTTGCTATCTAGGGGAGGGACTGGGGAGAAGGGGGGAATTGGAACACGAAGTTTTGCAAGGGTTAATGTTAATAAATTATCTATATATATATCTTTTGAAAATTAAAAAGCTTTAATAAAAAGAAAAAAGGAAAAAAAAACTCCTTAAAGAGAAGTACCTAGATGGGTCAACCTCATCATGGATAACTATGAGATTATCTCAAAGGGGAGACACTAAGATTAAATAAGACTAAAAGAACCTTCTTGTAGAAAATGGAGCTTTAGAGGAAACTTGAAAGAACTAATGGCAGCTAAGGAGACTGAGGAGCTGTCAGATGGGTGGGATAAGAACCAGGAGAGAAGAGAAACTTAGAAAGTAGGGAGTATCAAGGAGAAGAGGGCCACAGTTTTAGGAATCCAGGGAGAAATCTACCTTTTAGCAGATTTTAAGGGGGAAGATACCCCTTAGCTTACATCTGTTGGCTTAGGTCCTTCTTCCCAAAAGCTGTTATGTGTAAGACTCTCACAAATAGTGAATAGTGAGTAAATCCACTTGAGTTAATAAACATTTATTAAACGTCTTCTAGGTGCCAGGCACTACATAAAAAGAAATTAAGGGAGAGAGATGTTACTTGGCTTAAGGGCATGATGAAGTCGTGTAGCCAGGGTGGGAGACTGTCTGAAGAGATGTGAGTTTCTGAGTTGATTTTGTCATGCATTATGATGAGTTTCTGAAGATGATGAAGTCTGGAAAATGAGGAAATCAAAGCAAACAGTAGACAGAAATTGGAGAAGTCACATAGAGAGGAATATACCAAAGAATAAATAATCATGAATGAACTCTTTAGGTGGGAGCAAGATGAAATCTCAGCTCAACTCAAGAGAAGGTACCATATTCCAAGTGAAAGTCTCTAGTAGAGAGAGCTAGAAATTGGGGACATATTAAGGAACCATATTTTCTTTATATGTCTACATCTTACAAAGTCTTTCTCTCTCTCTCTCTCTCTTTTTTTTTTGCTTAGGCAATTGGGGTTAAGTGACTTGCCCAAGGTCACACAGCTAGGACATGTTAAGTGTCTGAGGCCAGATTTGAACTCAGGTCCTCCTGACTTCAGGGCTGGTGCTCTATTCACTGTGCCACCTAGCTGCCCCATCAAAGTCTTTCTCTCTCCTCTCTACTTGGATCTCTTTCTCTCACTTACTCTCATTCTCTCTCTGTCTCTATCTGTCTGTCTTTCTTTCTGTCTCTGTCTTTCTGTCTTTCTGTGTCTCTCTGTCTCTCTGTCTCTGTCTCTCTCTCCCTCTGTTTTCTTCCTCCTTCTGTCTCTCCTTCTCCCTTTCCCTCTCCTCTTCCCTTACTCCCTCTCTCCCCATCTCCCTATCTCCATCTCTCTCCCTCCCTCTTTCTTCCTCTCTCTGTCTCTCTCTCTCTCTCTCTTTCACCAATTCCACTCCTCATGCAGGTGTAGTGTTGCTTCTCCATTCTCTCCAACAATTAGGAATCATGGTGCTTGTGGTGTGGCTACTGCTTAGCTAGTAGAAGCAGAGAACAAGAAGTAAACCTTTAAGCAGAATGAAAAAATGAATTTTTTTAATATCCTGATGAAGTGATAAAGTCTCTATACCTGCCTCCCAGCCCACTCAACTTGGAGGTCTAATAAATTAGTTTGACTCACTTCTGATCCCCCTTCCCATTTTTATCCTTCATGTCCCATCTTCCATGATTCCCTTGTGGTTTGGTCATTTTAGTTGTGTCTGACTTTTAATGACATCATCTGGATAAGAGTGGTTTGCTATTTCCTTCTCCAGCTCATCTTACATATGAGGAAACTGAGGCAAAAAGGGTTAAGTGATTTGCCCAGGGTCACATAACTACTACATGTCTGAGGTCAGATTTCGAACTCATGAAGATGAATCTTCTTGACTTCAGGCCCAGCACTCTTTCCCCTGCATTATCATGGTACTCTCTCTGGTTCCCTCTTCCAAGCAAAAGGAAACAGAGCAAATGAACAAGCTGGACAGAATTTTGAGTCATCTCAGGACTTATAGGAAAGTCTGTTTATTGAGTCTCTAGAGGAGACCCAGCTATCTCTGTCTGTAGCTGGCCCTTCATTGACATAAGGTTGAAATGTTCACCTTAAGGTGAGAGGATGTCAGCCAAGTTCTATCAGGTGGCAGAGTGGGATGGAGGTGGTAGACGGATGGATAGTTTCATCTGGGCTGATAGTCAGGATCCTAGGCGAACATCTGCATGGAGAAACAGGCCTGTTTCTTTTGACAGAGGAAGGTTTGGCCCAGGGTTTAACTCAACTGGAAACATGGGCTCACTGCCTGTTTGCCAGCTTGCCAAGTTTGGCAGCCCATGTGGACTTCCTGCTGCATTCACATGGGAGAAAAGAAGAGCTCAGTTGTGCTCTTCCTGGGAAGTTATCAGTTCCTTCCCTTTCTTCAAGCTCTGCTCTCACCATCACTTTGTGATTGATCACAGAAGGTTTGTTCGTGAGAAATGGGTGTAGGGAGGAAGGGTCTCAGAGAGTAAAAAAAAGATTCTTGGGGAGAATGGGTAGGGGACTGATGGGAAAGAAAGGGCCAGGGAAAATTTGTTTACAGATTGCCAGCTATGACCATTTTGTATATACTGGCACTTAGAAGGTGCTGGGAAGCTGGTGAGATGAGAGCTTCAATTGCCTCTAGCCCCTCACAAGCAAAGGAGCCGAGGGTGGCCACATGCCCATTTCTGCTCATGGGGCTACTAGGGGAAATGGTTCCTTTCTCATACTGTCTCTCCAGATTTCATTAATGAGATGCCAGGAAAGATGATGGAAATTGGATTCTCTTGTTAACTCAAGGACAGTTGAATTTTAATGAATCATAATTGTCACATTAATTCTTCTTTGAGGTCAGAAGACATTTTAAGGTCAGCGCATCCTAAATTTGAGTGGGAAGGGACTTCCGAATTCATTGAGTGTAATGCCTTAATTTATTTAAAAAATTTTTTTTTTGGTTTAATTAATAAAAATCCACCTTTCTACTTTCCTCCTAACCCCACTGTAAAAGAATGAAGAATACACCTGTAAGTATGTATAATCAAACAAAACTTATTCTTTATTCTGCCACATCTGAAAAAATGCCTCAGTCTGCACTCTGAGTCTATTATCTCTCTATTAAGAGGTGGGTAGCATGTTTCAAGATGAATCCTCTGGAATAGTATTTGATTCATTGTATTAATCAGAATTATTGAGTTTTTCAAACTTGTCATCTAAGTGGTTCTCATGTTTCTACTAATTTCACTTGGTATCAATTTATATAAGTCTTTCCGGGTTTCTCTGTAACTGTTCTCTTCACTATTTTTTAACAGCAAAATAGTGGTCCATCCCATTCATATCCATAATGTGTTTTGTCACTTTCCTATTGATGGGAACCTTCCAGCTCTTTTTCACCACAAAAAAAATATCTGCTACAAATGGGATACTTTCATTTAATAAATGAATAAATGGGTATCAAGAGAGGTTGAGTTCCTTGCCCAGGGTTACAGAAGCAGAAAGTATTCAAGTTAAGTGTGAACCCAGTACTTTGGACTCCAAAATCCAAGCTCTTTCCACTGTACCACTACCTCTAGTTTTCCTGTTTGATTGAACCAACAAGTAGGGCTTCAGTGGAGAAATAAGAGAAAGAAAGATGCTAAACCACCTTCATTTCCACTTTCCCTCTTCATAGAACCACATCACTGTTTTTGCTTGATTCAGCTGAACTTGATGGGAAATGTAAGTGGTTAAAAGGAGTCTGGAGTGGAAGACTTTGAGGCATCCAAAGTTTGTCCTTCTACTCGGTGGCATTTATCTTTTCAAAGGAATGAGCTTGAGAAAAAACTCAATAGAGGAAAGGAAGGCAAAGTGAACTGTTCTTCAAGTGACTTGCCCAGTGTGCCAATGATAATGGTAGAGCCAAGATTGAAAGTAGATCCTCTGATCCCTTAACATTGCTTATTGCTTTGGGGGCCTTTTCAAATGATGATGAACAAAGGAGAGATGACCCAAGTGCCCTTTAGCTTCTAAAACTCTGAGTTCTAGGAACACATTAAGAACGAATGTAGACCACATAGAAATAGCCAAAAGAGTAGAAAGGGAAAGCACTATATATAAAAATTTATATTTCTTTTTTCTTTAAGACATATAAAATTCTTTCCTATGTGCATCAACTTTATGAGTCATGATTTTACAGTGGAAAGAGCACTAGTTCTGGGATCAGATGTCCTGTGTTCAAATTCTGCTTCTCATGCTTATTACTTGTGTGACTATAAGCAAATCACCTAGTTCCCCCGGGCCTCTATAAATGAGGGTGTTGGACTACATGGACTCTGAGGTTACTTCTAGGTCTATGATGCCATAAACTCTTGGGTAGGTTTTTGGACTAGGTCTATGATGCTATAAATTTTTGGTAGGTCTGTGGAATAAGTTTATGATGCTATAAACTTTTGTGTAGGTCTATGGACTAGGTCATCTATCATGCTGTGAACTTTCGATAGGTCCATGGAATAAATCTATGATGCTATGAGCTTTTGAGTAGGCCTATGGGCTAGGTTTATGAACTAGTTTGTTTAATTGATAAAAATCCACCTTTCTACTTTCCTCCTAACCCCACTGGAAAAGAATGAACTTTTGGTAAGTCTATGGACTAGGTCTATGATGCTATGAACTTTTGGTAGGTCTATGGACTAGGTTTATGATGCTATGAACTTTTGGGTAAGGCTATGGACTCCTAGGTCTATGATGCCATAAACTTTTGGTAGGTCTATGGAATAAATCTATGATGCTATGAGTAAGTCTATGGATTAGGTTTATGATGCTACGAACTTTTGAGGAACTGTTCAAAGTACTATCAGTTCCATATATTACAGATGAGGAAACTAAGAGTGTAAGACGACATGACTTGTTGATAGTCACCCAGCTAGTGTCAGTGTCATATCTGAATCCAGGTTTTACAGGATAAGAAAGAAAAACAGAGAGAAGAGGAGGAAAAAGGAGAGCAAGAACTTACAGAAAAACATGCCACCAGATATAGAAGAAAGAAAAGGATGTAAAAAAAAAGAACAAAGTCAGGCAAACTTTAAAAAATATTTAATAGTAAGACTATTATCAAAAATTACAACCAATGTACAGAAAATCATGTGTAAATATGTATATGTAAATAAATGTTTATATTTTCAGAGGTTAAAAAACAATAATGACTCATGAGACAACTAGGTTAGCCTAGCCAGCATTAGTATCCCAGCAGCCTGGGCTCATTGGTGCTAGATTTCAATATTGGTAAAGCGCTTTGAAGAGTGAGTAAGATCATGGAGACAATGTGAGTGTTTCATCAAAGTATAGAGAATCTTTTTCTCTGGGAATCTTGAAGAAAGTGGTTAAAAGAGATTTTCCCCAAAAGAGAATTTGGTTCCATTTTGGTTTCAACTCTTTATAAAGACAAAGCCTTATGTGTCAGCACTCAGAGATCTTTTTTTCCTTCTCCCTTTCAGCCTGAAGGGAATTCTCCTTCCTGAGTTCCTAAAAGCAATTATTGCTCCTACTTTAAGGGACTAAATGTGATTTACCTCTTAACAATGCTTCTGTTGTCTTGACTTGTTATTACATTTTTTTTTCTTGCTACTTAATAATTTCCTAACCTAACTATAACTGTAAACTGAGGGCAGGGACCAATCCTTGCCTGTATTGATTTCCTTCAGTAGTTAGTATAGTAGTTTTGGGCTTGAAATAGTAATTTCATCATCAGTATAGAGAAATTCTGGTGGGGAGATTCCCTCCATCAATATTTCAATATATAAACACTCATGGATTGGATGTGGATGGTTTTAAGTTCCATTTTACTGAGATATCTGAGATATCTGACTCTCTCAAAGTAAATTTTCTTTCTAGTGGTTGATGCTGAAAGTTCCATGATTGAAGATGCACTTCTTTTTAATCTAAGGCTCTTTCTTATGTACAAATGCACTTATTCTTGGGAAGATGGGAAACACTGTCATCAATCATTCACACTTTAGTGTAAATCTGTGTCCAATCTTTTACTGAAAACAGATATTAATGAAGAAAAGGAAATAGAGAATGGGGTCAGGACAAGAATTGGATCCTATGGGAAGAGACAATTTTGAGGAGGCAAAAGACACAGGTACATTGACATTTTGGCCTAAGGCAAGCCTTGGGATCAGCTGTTCTCTCAAGCTTTGCTTCCTTCTCATTCTATAATTCTAAAATGAGTATATTTGGTGTTGAATTTTTTTTTTTATTTTTGCATATCAGTGCTATTATTTCACCAGGTCAATAAAAGCTCACCCTCTTGATCCAGTGGGAGCAAGAATCAGGAGACAGAGAACTGGAAATTCTTCAGCAGAGATTAGGCAGAAAGCTTGGGGACAGACTCCAGCTTTGGGGCTTCCAATAAATCCAGGAAACTGACGCAGTCTGTGATGCAAACCAAGCTAAATCCAAGTGGGTGGGTGGAGATTCTGCAAAGAGGGTCAGCTCAAAGGCAAGAGTAAAACAGAGTTGGTGAGCCAAGGAGTCAAGCCCTTAAAGCTGGAAAATTTGCCTTGTTCTTATCAAGCCTACTGCAAACCTCCAAGGCTAACTCATTCCACCTGTATGCTATCTTGCATAAGTTCCTGGAAAAGGAACTGGCATATTGCCAATACTTTGATGTCTTGAATTATCTAAGGGGGGAAAATAAACTGATCTAGCCTTGGAACAGTCTCTGACTAAAAAAACAAAACAAAACAAAACAAAAAAACCCCCAAAAACCAAAAAAAAAACCAAAACCCAAAAAACAAGCAAACAAAAAACCCTAAAAGGAATCAGGAATTCTAGGAAATCAGCACTAAATGCTTTTATTGCTCGTTATGAGAAGCTCATCTACCCCATTTGATAAAGTTGCTTTCCCAGCATTCAGGAGAGTTGCTCAGTGCCCTATTTCCCTCCTTGATGAGTATAGATAAGTCTTTATTTTTTTTCTTTTTCTGTTCTGTATTATTTTAGCTATTTGCTCTGTCCTGCAGTGGATTGTAAGCTTGGAATAGCAAGGTAGCTCTATGGTCTATTTTTTTTTTCTCTGTGGGGGAATCCCATTGTGATGGCTGTTCAGCAAATGGAGATCATTGTAATTAATGAGTAATTAATAATTAATTAATGGGGTGATTGCTTCCATCAGAGAAATTGCTATTGTTTAGAATCAGAAGTATTACAGACTAACTTCTCCACTCAATGATTTGTCAGAAGTGAGTGTTATTCATTTAAGAAAGCATGTTAGAATAACTGTAGAATGTGGATAATAACCCTTACTATATATTTTTTTTAAATGATAGGCTCTCCTTTTTCTTTGGCTCTATCCTATTCTTGCTGTGACTAGAATGCACAGAAGATGATCAGATTCTCATGAGAAAAGAAGGGTGGGTGAGAGAGATTCCTCATTCTGAATAAATAGATGCATTTTACCTCCTAGGCTCTTTCCCTCAAAGACAGGCTCAAGATCCCAAATGGACCAAAATGAATATTTTGAGCTCCACATATTAAAGCTTAATAGTTTATATTCTGATCAATGAAGACTGCTGAAATTATTATGAAAGGAGGATTACTCTAGAGACAGACTCTTTTCCCTCAACTATCTGTAGCTCTGTTTAGGGAGTAAGAGCACAGGTGAGGGAAATTTTAGGTTCACATTTTGGGTGTTAGACAATGTGATCTGGATTTACAAGGTCATGATCCATGTTGCTTCTTCATTTTTCCTTCTAGCTTTGGGAGCTGATGAGCCACAGGCTTTCAGAACCTGGCTAGCCAAGCAAGCAACATTTTACAATTACCTAATAAAGAGATGAACTCCTATCATTCATATTTATCTCTGTAGATGAAATAAGACAGAAAGTACTTGAGGTGGGAAGCAGAGGCCCAGATTATTAGCAGATTATGCTAAATGGTTTCATTTGCTGAATTGTCAGTGATGGACAAATCTAATACCTGGATGTGCTAGAATATGAGAAAAGGACCCCATATGAATTTAGTCCTGTCAGAAGTTTCAGCAGAATAGTGGAAATGAGGCAATTGAAGGAACATAGATCCTAAGACTTTGAGGGAAACTCGTAGATATAGAGGGTTTTCTCATTTCCTGGCTTCCCTTAAGACTCAATTTAAATCTCAACTTCTATAAGAAGCTTTTCCTGGTTATTGCTGTTTTCCCCCACTCCTTCCCACGCAATGACTTCCTTCTGAGATGACCTTCCATTTGCAATGTTTATATCTTGAATGTCTCATTTGTTGCATGTTGTCTTCTCCAATTCCAAGGGTGGGGAATGTCCAGCCCATGGGCCATATAAGGCCTGTGAAATCATTTGGTCTGGCCCTATCAAGGCAACTGCAGGTGATGATGAGCTAAAAGCTATGTACAACAACCTCCCATTGCTTGAGTTCTATAAGTTGATAATTTTGTCTGGTCTGTGAATGATGTTATAAATGTCCAAATGGCCCTTGGGAGAAAAAAGGTTCCTCACCCCTGCTCAAATGAGAACTTCTTGAAGGCTGACTATTTCCAGTGCTTAAATTTCATGAATGCTTGTTGATTGGATGATGATGGGAAATGATGGATAACTTGCTTTCTCAGGTAAGTATTCCCTGGATCAAATACATGAATCCCATGAGTCATGGAAGCCAGGGACAGAGCAACTGATTGAGGCAAAATTGGAAAACCTCAATTCTAGTCCAAGTTTACCTGTTCACGTGATCTTAGACAAGTCAGTCTATTTTTTCTATCTTCATTGAAGGCACTTACCTAGAGACTTTTTGAGAGTTTTGGAAGTATATAAAAACAAAAATTACATTTGGAAAATGTTAACAATGTGACTTTTACTCCCTTCTCCTTTTCTTCTTTTTTAAAGATAAATCATTCCACTTTTAAAGCCCTACTAGAGCTATTGGCAGGTTCCACTTGAGTAAAATTTGCATACTCATTCAGATGTTTGGAATGGAAAAACTGGATTGAGATCTATTGAGCCTCCTGTCTTGCTTAAAGTCATTTGTTGTAATAAAACCAACCACCCAACTGGTCATTGGGATCTAAGCCAATATTCTAACAATCCAGGGATTGTGTGTTGCTCTACCATCTTTAAATCTAGGCTGGTCAGCTCCTAAGATTCTGGAGTGATTTTCAGTCTTGGGACTCAGAAGAAGGTTAGGCTGAGCTTGGATGTGTGGCCTCTGATGTTTTCAAACCACATCCAATTTAGCTCAGCATCAGTATGGAGAAGGGGATACTAAGTTTGGAGTCCAAAGCTCTGGATTTGAATCTTGATTTTGCATCTTACTATGTGTAGGGTCTTGGGAAAAAGCATTCAACTTTTCTGGGCTTTGAGGGGGTTGGGGGAAAAAACAACTTTAAGGTTCCTTTACAACTCTAAATCTTTGATCTAAACTCAAACTCTAAGGCCCCAAATGCCCTTTTTCCTCCGTTGGGGACAGGGAAGCAGAATAAGGTATACAGGCAAGAAATGACAGAATGGGACCCCCTAAATGGGGATAAAATATGGTTAAAACTAATTTATCTAGCTTCATAGGGACAAAAGCTATTTTTCAACTCATCTCCAAGAAATCTGGCAGTTGCCATTGAAGTAATTGCCTGGATCATTGACAATACATACCATAGCTATGAGCCAGACTCATACTGAATTCATTGTTCATTCCTTTGTCTCCAGGGAAAGCGGGAGAGTCATTCCCTCTACCAAGGGAAGTTTTGAGAATGAGAAGAAGAAAGTACCAGAACCTGGAAGAGTTCTACAGAGAGTTTACAATGCTTAAACTGGCCTAGACATCTGGAGGCCCAGTACCATAAAGATGTCAGGTTCTAATCCATAAGAAACTAGGTGATGGGCAAATAGGAATTTCAATTAAACTTGAAAATGTGGCATCCAGCTCAGGTACTGACTTTCTGTACATGTATCATGGATGACAGAGAAGGTAGAGAAAGGCTGGTAAATGTGTACATTTCTTTATAAGGTTTGTATTTTATTTTTATTTTCTTGCTTGTTATTAATGTATGTGAGAGGCAAGATGGCATGGTTGATAGATGCTTGAGCTCTTCTTTTAATCCATATTAGCTATGTGAGCATGGGCAAATGACTTAACCTCTCAGTGCTCTAGGTAACTCTTTAAGACTGTGTTGCAGGTTCTAATTTTCATTGGTAGAAGGGAATTTCCTGATTTGAGAAGTTATCTACATACCAGGGAAATCATGGGTCTATTCTCTAATTCTATTAATTGGAGTCAACCAACTCAAGACAAAATAATGCACCTAAGAAAGCAAGGAAGAAAGCAAGCAACTTATAGAAGTTTGTTCTCATTGTATTAGGCTCTAAATGCATCAGACTTTTTTTTTTTTTTACTGAAAAGATTTTTTAAAAAAATTCTTTTTTACTTTTTTTTACATTTGTTAAAAATTTTTTTTGAGTTCTAAAATTTTCTTCCTTTCTCTCTACTCCTCCCCTGACTCATTGAGAGGGCAAACAATGTGATATCAATTATACATGTGAGGTCATATAAAACACATTTCTATATTAGTCATATTAAAAAAAAGTAAGAAAAATAAAGTGAAAAAATATTATTCAGCAATGTTATGTGCTGAAAAGATTCTAAAAGTTAATTGTCACAAAGATCCCATGAGACTTTCATTCCAAGAAGCTCAGATCATCTGTGGGCCAGTGGTGAATCTCTTCTGAAGCAGAAAGCAGTGTGTCAAACACACTCCTCAAGATGAAGATATGGTACCAGTACCCAAGATTGTAATGAGAATAGAATTCAATAAGACTAGTTAGTGTGATGGACTGGGCTCTTTTCAACAAAGTGATTCTGGCCAGTTCCAATAGACTTGTGATGGAGAGAGAGCCCAGAGAGAGGACTATGGGGACTGAAGGTGGATTGCAACATAGTATTTTCCCCTTTTGTTGTTGTTTGCTTGCTTGTTTTTTTCCCCTTTTTGATCTTTTCTTGTGCAGCATGATAAATGTGGAAATATGTTCAGAAGAATCGTACATGTTTAACCTATTACTTGCTATCTAGGGAAAAGGGGAGGTGAAGAGGGAGGGAGAAAAAATAGGAACATGAGGTTTTGCAAGGATGAATGTTGAAAATTATCTTTGCATGTTATTTTGAAAAATAAAAAAAAAGAATAATTGGCTGTGGTGGTGAATGTCCTTCTACTTACATTAATTCTAGCATAATATAGTAAGCCCTTGAAACATGGGAAAGTGGTAGGGGCCAAAGGAGGATGGTATTTTTTGGGGAGGGAGCTCCAGGCAGCCTAAAGAGGAGCAAATTAACAGATTAAAGCTTCAGAGCAGATTAGCAGAGGGCTCAAGCTTGAATGGTAGGTCAATAAATTGGGAAAGAAAGAAAGGAAGAAAGAATGAAAGGACAAGAGAAAGGAAGAAAAGAAACAAAAAAGGAAGAAAGAAATGCTTTTAGAAACAGATTCCTGATAATACAATCACACTTATAAGGAGAGGTATCTAGTGAAGCTGAAGTGACTGCATAGGGAAGTCTTTGATATACTCAGATCTAAAAAAAAGGAAATGTACCAAAAATGAAAATAGAGGTACATCTTCTAACCTATAAAAACAAGGTGGGGAGCCCACAAAGATAATTCAGGAAGAATTTAAGAACATATCATAATAAGAATGTTGGCATATACTAAGGAAGGCTCCAACTCAGAATGGACAGAATTGAGAGGGGAAAAGGGAGGGGCATTAAAGCTATGTTGGGGCCCAATTCCCCCTTTAAAAAACCCTAAACAAAAAATCCAACCACAAAATAAGCCATGTGACATATGGGTTTACTTATTACTAGTGATGGTGCTATGTAAACACAGTGGAGAGAATAGAGAATTACTCAATTGCTATTTTACTTTGGTTACCTCTAAGGAAAATAATGTTCTGCCAGGAAAGGATAAAAGAAATATGTCTAAGAGAAAGCTGACAATGATAATACAGTAATACTTCTCATCATTCCACTCTCTTAAGTTTCCTCCATGCCTACAATGTAATTATTTCATCACCCTCTTAAAACTTAGTTTCTTTTATAAATTAACTCACATCTCTCTTCCTATATGAGACCTTTCTTGATCATCTCAGGTAATACTGCCCCTTGGTATTTCTTTTATATATTTTTAAAGGATACATGTTTCATTATATATACAATATATGTTATAGATATATGTGTGTATAACACAGAGACATAGACACACACACACATATATATATACATATATACACACACACATTATATATACATGTATATACATATATATATGCACACACACACACACACACACACACACATACACAGAGAGAGATTATCCCTATAGTTACACACATAGTGTCTGCAACAAGGGAGGTGGTAATCTCACCGCATGTACTTTGTGCAAAAGAGTAGCATTATCAGACCTATCTTTCAGAGATAAGAGGGCATCCTGAACATAATAGCTGTCCTCAGATAGCCAAAGGGTGCCTGAAGAAGAGCTTGTTAGAACTTTTCTGTGTGGCTTTGGAGGACAGAACAAGGATGAATGGATCCAAGTTACAAGGGAAGAAAAATTTCAGCTCAATAAAAGGAAAATCCTGCTGACAATTACAACCTTCCAACAGTGGAATTGGTTGCCTCATTAGGTGATGGGTTCCACATCATTAGGAATATTTCAGTAGTGGAAGGATGAGCATTTAATGAGGATTTATAGGAAGGGTCTTGCTTGGCATCTGAGGCTGGATTATGAGACCTTCAAGATTTTATGATTCTCTAAAATGAAAGCATAATGATGAGTCATAGGAAGACTCTGGATGGTGGATGCTATAGACAGGCAGAGGGGAATTTTATAGTAATGGAAAAGGATTGAATTAAAAAATCTTAAGATCTTTTTGTACAAGTTCCTTTTGGTTAACACTAATATTTATACAAGGTAGTGCATTCTACACAAAAGGAGAGCTACTTCTTAACCATCCCTACCTCCTTCACCATGGCGTTTTGTTTAGAATGGACCCCCAATATGAAATGAAATATTTGAAAATTGCATGGTAACTGGTGGGCCCTTCGGTTTGTGCCTGACATACACAAGCATGTGCAGAATCTCATGCTTTTGCATACAAAATGTTGATTGCCAAAGTCAAGGAAGAGTGAACTAATTCCAGCCAGAAACCTTTTATTTAAACCATTTTTTTCCCTTCTTGGAAAAACCCAAATGATTCCCTGGCAAAAAGCAAATCATAGACTTCATTCACGAAATTCCAAAAGGTTTATTGCAGAGACGTTTGCAATGTGAAAGCCAACTGTTTCACACAAGTTTTAACACAGTAGCACTGGGGTCCAGTCATCTACTCACATGACATTATGAAACCAGAATTTTCAATGTCAAATTACCCTTTAGTCCAGTCCTTAACCATACAGAACCTCTTCCCAGACCAGGTCTCATTTTTCTATTGAGGTTTAGACAGCTTAAAGAAAAGCCTCATGTCTGAGAATATAAATAGATAGCTGAAAATGTCTTTCAATCCAAAAATATGGATGGCACATTTGTGTAAACTATTAACTAATAACAGTGTTGGCTAATTAATTTTTTTTTTTGTACAGACACCAATTATTTTCCCTCTGTGGAAAAAAAATATCAAAAGCCAGGCATGATTATGTTAGTGTTTTTCCTTTGACATTTCTTTTCCCTACAAAACAATTATATTTAAGCCCTTTTTTTTGTAATGGTGGATTAGAGGAGGTACATGGTTGATAAGTTGCAAACATTTCTAAATCGCAACAAATATTCATTGTAGGTGTCTTTTATAATTACAGAATGAGTAGAAGGATCCTTAGAGGTCATCTGGTCCAATCTCTCTCATACTGGAGGTGGAACCTGGGATCCAAGAGATGAATGGTCCAAGTTCACCCAGATAATAAATAACAGATATCCCAGGTCTGCTTGATTGCTCACTCTAGGCTCCTTCCATTACAACATACAATATCTATTATTTAATTTTTGAACAATCTTTGAAAAACATTTTCTGTCATCCATCAACATGAACCTTCAAATCTCTATGACAATTCATGTTATTTGCAAAACAAACAACAATCATGTAAGGTCATTGGCATAAAATCACACTCTTTTCCTGCAGACATCATGTTTTTAGAAGGCCTGACATTAGAGTACATGGATTAATTAGGAAGACGGGACATTGGATGATCTCTGAAATGTGATGGTAGCAAAAAGGCCCCTTAATGACTGTGCTTGCCATTGTCCGCTGTCTTGCCATATAGGTAACCATTAATCATATGGTAATTTGCCTGTCCTGCCAACATGGATGAGACTTCTATCTCTTTTTTTGACTGTGGGTGGAAGTTGAAAACTGAATTTACTCCTTTGAATAAAGCTTTAGGTTTCTGGCTCAGAGAAAAGAATGATTGAGTTGGGTAGGGATGTTCCACCAAGTTTTCATTCTACTTATCTCTAGCACCTGGAACAATGCCTTATATACTATAGGTGCTTAATAACTGCTTAATGAATTGAACTGAGTGAGGTCACTGGTTATTTAGAGAATCTAAACCCAATCTCCTATCTTTAGCTATGCTGCATATGCTAAGAGAACTATTTTCTTTTAGAGGTGATTGCTGTTTTTATGGACTTTATTTCTTTCCTCTGGACTTTAGGCTTCATGTATCCTGAAATAGAGCCTAACAATCTACTCTTGTTCATTGCCTGGGTCTGAGAAGAAGCAGTGATGCAAGTTTTTTTTAAAGGTTTCTGCCAGTCGTGAGTGCAATGTATTTCATTATGACCACAGTCTTGGGTGATTCTGACTGCTTGCCAATGAAAAGGCTACATCTATAGACTCCTGATCTTTTATAACACACTCCTTGCACATGAGACAAGTATAAAAAAACACCTTAAATCTTGTTGACAGTTGCACCACGCCTACTGGCAGCCCGGCAGCTATACTTTGAAAAGTACTCAGCAGAGAAAATACCCCATAGAGGTATCCCTGTATCCCAGTATAGCTGGGATCACTTCCCACCCTTCTCTAACTTCCATCTTAATAGGTCTCCTCCCTCCCTTCCCTTGAGCTAGAGCTACAGTCTTATCACTCACCAGAGCTGCAACCTCCCATAAATCAGCTTATTCTTTTCACTGCATCAGAAACACTGTCTAATCTTAGGCTTCACAAGAGGAAGAGTCAAAATATTTTTGTTTTAGATCCCTTCAAAGGGCTTTGGAAAATGAAGTACAACCACAAAATCATTTGACAATTTTATGATTAGAACCAACAAATGGAAAACAGACAGTTTTGAATGTTGTTAACACAATTAGGCATTTTGTGCCAACCAGCTCAACCACCCCATTTCCCAGATCTATTCCTAGATCTGCCAAATGTGACTACAGATGAAGCCACTTTTGCACATCAGATATGGGCTCATTGTTAAGCATGACAACAAAGAGCACCTCCAGTGGGAAGCCATACAGGGGACCCATCTGCTTTCATTCAAATGATTAAAGGCCAGACTCTTGAAGAACATTATTCCTCATAGATGTGCAACATATCAGAATTTTAAAAAAATGTTTTTATGGAAACTGAAGTGGGGGAAAAGTTGGTCATTTTCTAGGGAAGACTGAGACACCAAGTTTAGGAGTCACACGGAAGACTTGGTTTAACCAACTTAATTATGGAATCAGATTTAGAGGTGGCAGCCATCTTGGAGGTGTTCTACTCCAACCCCTTCGTTCTGAAGACAAAATAATCGAAGCACAGAGAGGTTGAATGATTTCTCAAGGTCATACAGGTAGAAAAGGACAGTGTGAAGATTCAAATCCAGATTTTTTTGGTTTATGATCAATACTAATAATGAAGGAACCATGGAAAATGCCATGATCATATCATCAAATTGCTAGAATCCAAGGCAAAAGGTTTCTGGACTGGGTAGGGGGTGGAGGGTGGGAGAGGTAGAATTAGGTACCCAGACTGTAACTAACCTTCAGTTCACTTGAAGAAAACCATTTATATCCCTTGACCAAAACCATAGGTGAGGATGTGGAGGATGAAAGGAGTGAAATGTCTTCCAAAGCCTTGGAGACTTGAACTGACATTTTCCTGTTTGGATCAGGATAAAAAGTCTTACAATCTGGTTTTCTCCCTATTTATATAACCATCACAATTGCTCCCCAAATACCTGCTGTGCTGGCTTAAAAGAAGGCTTGTTTTTGTTATTGTTGTTGTTGACAATACTTAAGTCCTTGCTCCTCATCCCTTTGACTAAAGTTCTTCCATCTTCAGTTTCCCCTCATCCAAAACCAAGGAAAATAAATGCAGTTGGCACACAAATGAATGGCTGCCATCAATTAGGTGAAGTCCATTTGAAGTCCTGTCTCATGTTTTCATCAAGAATACATTTAGAACCATGATCTCTTCCTTGGCAGAAAATCTTTTTTTTATTCCCTGGAAAGTCTGAACCACTAACATAACAGGGTGGCAGTGTTAATGAATTCACAAATGCCTCCCTTCAAATTCACAATCCAAGACTGGAGAAGATGGAATAATCTTTGTGATTAAACTTATGTCATGTGGACTATGTGGACAAAGCCCCAGAACCTCATGACCAGCATCGAAATGCATTCACTATGGTAGCCTTTCCTCCTGAAAGTAACAAAGAGAGCCTTCATCAAAGCTATCAAACTCATTTAAAAAAATACAAAAGTTTTTTTCCCCCTTATGATTACTTTGTGACAATATTTGTTAAAAATATTACCTCTGTCTTTGAGAAGAGATCATCCTCTTTGTATAATATGGAAAAATAAACTCTACAGAACACACAATCAACATTCCCCGTTGCTGCCCAGGTACTTCTGGCTGTTAGCATCTTCAACAACCATGACCAGTATACTTGAGCATTTTTTTCCCAGAAGGTCAAAACCTTGTAGATATACAAACTAGTCCTTGGATAGAGGAAAATAAGAAAGGGAAAGGTTCCTGTACCTGTTATAAGGGGAGAGATAAAGAAGTGGGATACTTTATTTAGTGGCAAAAAATAAAAGTAATGTTATGGTTTGGTGCTTTGTAAAAAAAAAAAAAAAGGAGGGGGCTATTTGCCTCTTCTCATTTGCCCTGATAAAATCTGGAAAAGGATAAATGGGAAGAGCAGGGAGGCAATTTAGCCTAATATTAGTATTGCAACAAAAGAGCTTGACGCCTACCCGCGAGATACTTGTAAAAACCCAAGATAATTGTTAAAAAACAAAAAAAACCAAAAACCCAAAACCAAAACAAAACTGGACTAGATGAATGGTAGAAGACAAGATACATAAAAACAGTAAAATGTTTATTTCCTTAGAAAAAAAAAGGGATTCAAAATGATTGCGATCACACTTCCATTTGCGTCTGAGCAAAGCCAAAACTGCAAGCTTAGTCCTTGATTAAGATACCTAGTAAGTGAGGCAAACTGCTGCTCCGGCATCACTTCCAGTATTCATGGGACAACATGCTTTTAATAGATAGTAGCTTCTCCATTTCTTCTTAGCGGAGAAACAAGGCTTGCCATAGCAACCATCCCCATCTCCCAAGCTCAAAATCGCCAGTAAGAAGCAATATTCTGGTCCATCTCTGGACTGACAAACAGCTTTAAAGAGAGGAGGGGAGGGGAAAAGGTATCAGAGAAGCTGGAACATTTTAGAAATGGAAGTTTGGTATTTGAGTTCATCACTATTTCATCTGATAGAAAATCAGCTGGGCAGCATCTGTAAGAATAACCGTGTCTGTAAGGTGAAATTTAAGAATTTTGCTGCATACCTGGACACAAGAGGAGTGAAAAGTTGCAACAAGTTTTAACTAGCAGCAACAGAGTTTTAGAACAGTTCTTAGCAATATTCCTTTGCAAGTTCATTAAGAAACATTGTAAGTGAATGGGGCATACAATATGGAGACGATCGATCTTCTTTTATTATGTAGTGCTGTTTTTGTGTGTGTGTGTTGTAGACGACCTTCCCAAAGATCTCAACTGGGTTGTAATCTATTTACACAGTAGTAATTCCTGTTTTGACTAGTAGAATTGGCACTATGTGATATCTTCTTCTTCTGAACAGTAATCACGACCCTTTGGAGAAAAGGAAAAAAAAAAGATATCACATGAATAAGAAATTCAATGTAGAAATTTTTTTTTAAAATCAGTCAATAAGCATAAGTGCTCACCATATGCCAAGCATTGTGCTAGGTGAAGGGAATGCAAAGACAAAAAGGAGACAGTCATTGCCATTAGGCAATCAATCAATCAATCAATCAATCCATCCATCTATCCATCCATCCATCAACAAGTGTTTATTAAGTACTTACCATCTGCCAGGCATTGTACTTGGAATGGGGGAATACAAACCCAAAGGATGAAATAATACATATTACTTACATGCTGAACTTCTCATGCCATATTTCTTTTTGATAGTGCAATGTGGGTTCACTGAGTATCTAACCAGATGCATAAAGGGTTCAAAAAAAATTAATCCCAAAGTTCTAGCTGTTTGAGTATGAAGGCTACTATTTCTGGTTCCTTAAAGTTTTTCCTCAGAAATTCCAAAAGGAAACCAGATATTTAAGAAACTTAAATCTCATCAGAAAGAACATTTTTTCCCCCTAAAAAGTTGCCAATAAAAAGAAGAATGTTGATACTTCACAGCTTTCATTCCTATGCTGAAATTCAGTTTGAAATAGGTTTGCTCAGAGGAAGCCCTGGTTCTAATGAATCCCTACATTCTACCATATGGATAGGGCAGGAGATAAAAAAGGGAGAGAAATCCTGGATGCTGAAGTTACTTAAGAGATTAACTTCTTCAATCCCTTATTTTAGAGAGGAAGCAAATAAGTGAATAAGTTACTTGTTCAAAGTAATTGTAAATAAATTAAAAGTAAATGGAAGTATATGATGGAACTGAGATTTGCACTCAAACTTTTGGGTTCTGCTGATGGGAGTATTACTTGGAACCCCAAAACTGCTTTTAAAAAAACTAAACATTTAGGATGAAAATATTTCTAAAGTGTACTATACATTTCTCTGATTAACTCAACAGTGAACACAGAATCTTTTCTCTATAAATCAATTACCGTATGAGGTTTTTTTCTCAGAATAATGTTAAATGAATAAAACATGTCAGATTACAAAGGAAAGTAGTAAAAATAGATACATATTATTTCTCCATCCAAATTCACAGAATCCTTGAAATCTATCCATGAGGGTGGGGGTACATGAAGATGCAAGCCTGTGATATTTATTATTTAATTAACTCCTCAAATGATTTATATTTGTAAAGTACTTTGCAAAACCTAAAGTTTTAGATAAATGCAAACTATTATGGTTAGCAAAAGTAACAGTATAGGGAACTCACAAGGGAGGGAACTCTATATACCAATGCAGGTCAGCACCTTCTTTTCAGTAACTTGTGACTTGCCCATCACATGGTGAGCACATGTCAGAGACAGGATTTAAACTCAGATCTTTGGCTTCCAGGCCACCTCTCTTTTTACTATACACTGTTGCCTCTTTTTATGGAGCGGTTCTTTTTTTTTTTTTTTGCTTTTTGCTGAGGCAATTGGGGTTAAGTGACTTGCCCAGGGTCACACAGCTAGGAAGTGTTAAGTGTCTGAGGTCAGATTTGAACTCAGGTCCTCCTGACTTCAGGGCTGGTGCTCTATCCACTGTGCCACCTAGCTGCCCCCATGGAGAGGTTAATGGGATTCCCTGATATAGTTCAAGTGGGGGTCTATTAATTTGGAAGGGAAAAAATGGATATTTCACTGTAACTGTTTTCCTTTGTAAGCTTGTGTATCTTATTTTATTCATTTAAAAAACATGATTGTGGGGGCAACTAGGAGGTACAATGCATAGAGCATCAGCCCTGAAGTCAGGAGGACCTGAGTTCAAATCTGGCCTTAACACTTTCTAGCTGTGTGACCCTGGGCAAGTCATTTAACCCCAATTGCCTCAGGGAAAACAAAATAAAACAAAACAAAAAACCCATGTGACTGTGAAAAATTTCCATAACCAAAGAGGGTTATGACATAAAAAAGGTAAAGAATCCCAGCTTTTTGGTGACAAACAAAATGAATATAAAGTAATTTGCAGGGGGGAGGGATAGCACTAACATCATTTGGGGTGATTGAGAGAAAGTTGAAAAAAGCTTCATGTCAAGTCTTGACCCAACTCTGGGGGATGCCGGACATTCTAAGAGACAGACATGAGGACATGGTGCATTCTGGGCTTAGGGGACCTCTAGCCCAAAGGCAAGGAGATCAGAAAGAAGAGTGATGTGTGGGAGTCAGAGGAAGGGAGCCAATTTGGCTGGATATAAAGAGTGGGAAGGGGAGTAATGCATAATGAGACTGGAGAGGCAGGTTGGGGCTCAGCTATGAAATCCTTAAATGGCAAAGAGAGGAGCTTATTTTTGATCTTAGTGGTACTAAGGAACCACTGGAGTTGGTTGAGTAGGGAAATGACATGGGAGATCACACTAACAGAAAGAACAGAGAGCTTCATGGTGGGGGGAAGGGCATTTGATCTAAGTCTTGAAAAAAGATAAAAATTGTGAGAGAGAGAAATGAAGGTATATGTGTGTGTGTGTTAGGCAATGGGAATCAACTTCTATAAATATATGGAGGTGAGAGATTGAATACCAATTCTGTTGTCAGCTTTGGATAAAACACAATGTATACAAAGGGGAATGTTATTTTAAAAAGTTTGACAAAATCCTAGAATGTTATCATGAAATGGATGACTGGGGGAAATCTTATTGATCACAAGGAGCCAGTATGGCTTCATTAAGAATAAGTTACATCAGACTAATGCCATTTTCTTTTTCCAACAAAGCCATTAGAGAGATCAAGGGAATGCTGTACACAGCCTTAATCTCAACCTAGCAACAGATGTGCCAGTCTCTATTCTCATGGAAAAGATAGAGGGGTGTGGACTTCAAAGAAATCAGTTCTTTGGCTGCATATCTCAAGGGATCTGCCCTTGCTCTTGAGTTCTTTCAAATTTTTAGTCAATGACTTGGGTGTGGAGGGAATGTTCATCTAATTTGTTGATGACACAAAGTGGGGAAGTGGTGGAAGGCAAAGTTAAGGATACAAAATTATCTTGATGGGCTACAACTTGAGGAGAAATTAAAATAAAATGTAACAGAGATAAATATAAAATTGGGTTCAAGCAATCCATGTCACCAATAAAAGCTAGTTTATCTGAAAAATATTTGGAAGCTGTGGTGGCTCATAGTTCATAAAAAGCAAATAATGTGATATGGAAATATGAGCATACATCAATAAAGGTAGACTCTCTAATGAAAGGGAGTTTGTTGTTTTGCTATATACTCTGTCTAGATTGGAACACAGTTGAAGTACTGTGGTCAGAATCATGCCATATTTTAGGAAGAACATTAACAAACTGAAGAGTTTCCAGAGAAGGGCAATCAAGATATGAAAGGTCATTGGAATCATGCCATAGAAGAACCCAGGAACAATTCTAATTGCAAAATTCTATGCAAAAGTGGAATGGATTGTCACAGAAGGTGTGGGCTTTCCACTTCTTTGTTCTCAAGTGAAGATCATAAGACTACTTTTCAGGTATGGTAAAGAAAGGATTTGTATTGAGACAAAGGCTACACAAGACTGCTCCTTCTGGGTTGGATATGTAGTTAGAAGGTTAGGGTTCAAGTCTGGACTCTGCCACGTAATATCTATGTGATTTTTGGCAAATCATTTCTCCTCTCTGGGACTTAGTTCCCTCATCTCTGAAATGAAGGGGCTGGCTGTACTAGAAACTCTCTAAAATCTTTTCCCATAAATTTAATACAATCTTATCTGCGATTCTGAGAACAGAACTACAGAGAAATCTCTGGTTACAAGAGAGTCCAGGGAGAAATCATCTGGGAAGGGATTCATTGATGAGGTGAGTTTGAAAAGTTTTGAATGAAAGGAAGATCTTGATTTGCCAAAAAGGACAGAAGGCATCCTAAGTGAAGGAATATGCCATGAATTTTCTATTTCAGTTCCAAAGCATCTTGGGCAGAAGTGGTACTCTTCTAAATAACTTTCATATGACTTTTGCTGTTATTCAGTTGTTTCAGTTATGTTTAATTTTTCATGATCCCATTTGGGGTTTTCTTGGCAAAGATGATGGAGTGTTTTACTATTTCCTTCTCTAGCTAATTTTACAGATAAGGAAATTGAGGCAAACAGGGTTAAATGACTTTTCCAGGATCACTCAGCTAGTATCTGATTTGAATTCAGGAAGATGACTCTTCCATTTCTTGCTTACTCTATGTATCTCAGAACAATTTTAAAGATAATGCCCTGAACCATGACAAAAGTCATATCACTCTAGCTTCCATTAAAACTCTCAAAGTTGACTAAGTCCCAGCAAGCCAGAAAGATGTTTCTGATGAGGGACAGTTTTGGGAGCAATATACAATTTTAGCATATGGATGTGTACCAGAGAAAGTAATAACCCAATTAATACATGAATCCTAGTTGCAGGTAGGGATATGAATTACAGCTGCAATTATCAATTACAGGTGATAATTTTTTTATCTTTTGAAAATTAGATTTCTCATATGAACCAAGAAGATTGTTATTTTGAATTTCTAATTAACAGCAGCTTCTAAGAAATTATTATTAGAATTGTTGTATAGAACTGTCATCTCTACATTTAGAAATTCCTTCTGCCAATGAAAAATTGGTTATTTCTGCTGCAATTTATGGGCTTATATAAGTATTATATTATAACATGTTATATCATGTTATGTTATTGCAGGGGACACTGAGAGTTAAGTGACTTGCCTATCATCAAAGAGTGTTAGAAGCAAGATTTGAACAAAGCTTCAAGGCCAGTCCTGTATCCATAAGACCACGCTGCTTCTCAAGAAATTGTTAGCTTAATCAAAATTGTGGCATTATTATTACTACTACTAATAATATAAATGCAAAGCAAATAGAATGTTAGGCTTGATATAAGAAAGACTTGGTTTCACACACCATTGCTAACACTCACTAGCTACGTGAACTATTCTGTGCCTTAAGTATCAATTTAGGATTTACCTGCTAAGTCATAGATGGTAAAAATGAGTCTGAGTTTCTCTCTTATCAGAAGCTTCCTATCTTGATTAAATTCCAGATTCTTAATGCATTCCCATCCTAATAATTGCCATAATTATATGCAATTGAAGACAATTTTAAGGGGTGCAGGGGGGTTTGCAGCAATGGAGATCTTGAAAGAAAATAATGAAAAATAGAATAGCAGGGCCAGGGATCGTTCTGTAGTTTTCCTGCAATATGACAAACATGAAATACCAACAAGGTTTTGGGAAGGAATAATTCAGCCACCTGGAGGGAAGACAGGCAGGCTCCTTTGACAGCCTCTAGCACAAAGCATAACTCTGGCCTTGCAGAAAAGCATAGTGTTCATTCATTCTGGTTTTTTGAGGGTGACAGTGAGTCTGTATCTGCAATGGTGGTTTCATCTCTTATTTAAATTAAAAAAAAAAAACTGTGATGAAAAAGAGAACCTTAAATCCACCAGCTGTCAGAAGGCAGAAGGTAGGGGAAAAACTAGTTTTGAAAGATAGCAATTTCTCTAGCTTAATTCCCTAGCAATTCCTCTCTCCTCCCCATCCCCCTTTAAAGGAGAACACAAAATAGAACTCTTTGTGAAAAATGTTTTAGGCATTCAGAATAAGTGACCATGGGGCACAATCACCTCCTTGTGCAAAGCACACACTGGTTAACCTCACCAAATTCAAAGGCGACTTTCTGCAAGGAAAGTCTTCACAAAGCTCCAGCAAGCTTGAAGAATGGAATATCCTAATAAGTTGGACAAGGAAGGGTTGTACTAAGGAGCTGTTAGTGCATTTGGTTGTGAGGCAGGGGAAGGAGCTTTTGCCTTTGGAGCACCACCTAGCTGCCCCTAAATATATTATTCTTAAAAGAGCCCAACAGACAGTCAGAGGGTCTATAATCCCAAAATGTTAAGAATTCCTGATCTAGTCAACCATCTTTCTTTTATAGACAAAGACAGGGGGAGAGGGGGGAGAAGGAAAATGGCTTGCCCAATGTTACACAGCCAGTAATTTCCTGAGGCAGGATTTATAGTTGGCTCTTCTGATGCTGAACCTACTGGTCTCTCTACAAATCCTCATTCTTAACTGTGGTTGGGCTGCAGAGCCCTCCCTTTAGTGGAGAGGATAATGTCAGTGGCAGACAGTATATCAGGGTAATGACTGTACACTTCCATTTTGACTAAAAACATACCTGGGAGATCACAGGATTTCTGGGATGCAATCTACAGCCAGATTTAATCAGGCACAATTACTGCAGCAGTGACACGATGCAGGACTTCAATGGGCAATCTCCCTCTCTTTCAACACAAATCACAGCCTATCTGCCAGCCCTCTCTTTGTTTGCTCTTACTCTTAGAAACAACAATGAATTTGAAGCTCTAGAAGAATTTACTGCATTTAAACTCTTTTTTCACCAGAGGAACTAGACCAAGTTCATTTCATTTTTTTTTTTCCCCTTGGCATCTGTGATTAGGAACTGGAATAAACAGGCAGGAGGAAGAGAAAGGGGAAAAAATGGTCATGAAGCTACAGCACTGGCACTGTGATGGGAAGCAGCTGGCATTTTCAGGCCCTAAGGCACAAAATTCAAAGCCAAGAGAAGCAGCAGGATACAGTGCAAAGAGTGCTGTTTAAGAGTTGGAGGATTTGGGCTCTGGTTTAGAATTTATCACTGTTTGACCTTGGATAAGTCAATGAACAATTTTGGGGCTTGTTTTTCCCATCTGGAAAATGGGGGTGGGTACTGGACTATAAGATCTATAAGATACCTTAGGCATATGACACTTTGTGATTATATGATATTAACTGTGTCTACAGGTCAGGTTCTATTTTTTCTGTCTTATTGTAAAATCAGAGTGGTAATAAAATTAAAAGTCACAGCATATGGCAGAGCTGCTGAATTCAAGTTTCTAACACATGGACCAAGACTGCCCCCTTTCCAAACATCCAGACTCTAAAGGTACAAGGCAGAGGTAGGTTGGAGTGTTCCCCAGATCAATGAAATCACAGGTCAAAACTAAAAACAAATCTTTCACAGTAAGGCTAGTAATAAAGTGACTTTTTTTTTTTTTAGGAGCAAACCCCACCTCAAAGTTGGAGACAGCAGATCAATCTCTACCTAAGAAGCACTTTTCAGCTGCTTTTTAGTTAACAGCCCAAACAACACATTTATAACAACAGTTTTGAGAAAATGTTGGGGGAAAAAAAGGAAGAAATAATTAGGTGCTGTGTTAAAGTCTCCTCCCTCTGCTTACTTCATTAGGAAAATCAATAAAGGCATTAATGGAAATCAACTACTCTAATGAGTTTTATTCTAATTAGACTCAGGCATTATTATTTCAGTTGGAAAAGATCTCATTTGTAATGAGACTCAAGAGTGTGACAGCCACTCACTGTTTCTTGGGCTACAGAGTAATAATGATTATGATGAGAGCCACAGAAACTCATGAGACCACCTACTATGGCATGGAGGGGATGCATTCCAAGTTGGTGAAGGGAGTATGTGCCTACCAGAGAATGCATGAATCCCTGACACACAAAGAAAGAAGAAACAATGGTAGTGACAAAAGAACTTTTCATTTATAAGAAACAGAATAAGGATCAACTAACCAGATGTAATATTTTTAATAAGGGAGAGGGGAGGATTTTCAACATTTCTCACTATAATGACATAAACAATGATGGTTTAGTCCTAATGAAGAGGAGGTAGGGAAATGGGAACAGCTAAAGGCCATGATGGTGAAATTCATCAGGACAAGAAATGTATAATTTTTGGGACTACTTAGATGGTGGTATTCAGAGACTTAGAAGCATACAGTTAGTTTCTTTAGGTCAAGAACTGTTTCATTTGGTATATCTTGTATGTTCAACATTGAGCATTGTTCCTAGCACATGATAAATGCTTACTGACTGCTTTTCTTTTTCAGGAGCTAGAAGGGGAGATGAATTTCCATTTTTTGAGAGGATACCATTCTCCATTTTTGGTCAGAGTCAGAACTCTCTTTTGAAAAGGAGAGTACCTGTTAAGATATCTAGGCTATATCGTGGCTTGGCTTGGTTAAAGGAAAAAGAGGATAGCATAATTTAGTTTTAAGAGGGAATGATTTGGTTCCCTACTTTGGAATCTGCCTGCTTATGTCTTCCCAAGAGAGCCAAGGTAAATACAATTTCAATACTAAGATGCCAAGCAGTATAAACAGACAACTTTTAAATGAAATACATAGTAATTAAAGTCTTTGCTGAAAAGAATGTTGCATTTCTAGCCGGAGGACCTCAGTTTGAATTTTGCCTCTGCCACTTAACTACTCATGTGACATTAGGCAGAGCACTCAACCTTGCTGGCCTTCAGTTTCCACATGTATAAAATTAGGGGGGTTGGACTAATGACCTGCCAATGCTAAACCGAAGATCCCATGGTTAGTGTGGTAATTTTCTAACAGTTTAGTTAGAATTATGGTTTTGTCAAGCCTGAAATTATAATCTAGCTGCCTCTTAAAAAAAAAAAAGTTCTTTCCACATATGGTATTTAGAATAATCTGTTCTGAATTAACTCCATCATATGCTGGAATTTATATCAACTTATTTTGTAAGTATAAGTTCAAAACACTTTTTAAACTCTTATTTTAGAACTTTGCCTACTAATAAATATCTATATTTAAGATATGTTAATTAGGGCTGCTCCTGAAATTAATTAATTTTTCTTGAATTTCATCTTACTTGAGATTTCACTTAGATAAACCAAAGAGGAGGAAAAAAAGACAAGGGAAAAGTGTATCACACAGTATAATTTACTTCAGTCCTACATCCTGCTTTTGATGGGCTTCAGGTCTGAAAGTTTAACAACTTCTAAACATAATAAGAGTTGACTTTAGGAAGTAATTTCATAGTTTAACTCATAATAGGGTCTAGGAGCTAGAGTAGACACTGGTAAAAAACCCTATCTCCTGCCTCTGGCATTTTCTCTAGCTGTCTTCCATGACTGTTATGCTTTCCTCTTCATTTTTACCTCCAACTTCCTTCAGATCCCAGTTAAAATCTCTTCTACAGTAAGCTTTTCTAATAACATTTTATTTTCCCCCAAAATAAATGTAAAGATAGTTTTCAACATTCTTTTTGGTAAGATTTTGTGTTCCAAATTTTTCTCTCTTCTTTATGTCCCCCCCTTCCCAAGACAGCAAGTAAATCTGATATAGGTTCAACATGCAATCCTTTTAAACACAGGAAATATTTGTCATCTTGTGTAAGAAAAATCAGACCAAAAGAGAAAAAAAAAACACAAGAAAGAAAAAGCAAACAAGCAAACAAAAATACTAAGCTTCAATCCACATTCAGTCTCCATAGTTGTCTCTTTGGATGTGGATGGCATTTTCCATCCCAAGTCTATTGGAATTGTCTTGAGTCATTCCATTGCTGAGAACAGCCAAGTCCATCACAGTGGATCATCAGATAATTTTACAGTAAGTTTTTCCCAATCCCTCTCAGTGTTGGTGTAGCTATAATATTTTCACTATATCTTTTATATAGCTTGTGGGCATATACTTGTTTGTATACTGTTTTCTCCATTAGACTGAGAATTTCTTGAGAGCAGGAACTATCTTGAGACTTAAAAAAAAATATTCCCAGCAATTAGTACAACACTTGGCACATAGCTGGTGCTCAACAAATATTTACTTCATGCAAACATCTATGATGTTCAGTTAGCTCACAAGTATCTGTAGAAAGCCCTGTAAAGCACTATGATGCCTGAAGGCCATAATTCTAGAGCTAAAAAGGACCTGAAAAATCACTATTTAATATAACTTTCCCATCTTGTAGATGAGGAAAGCCAGGCCAGGAGAGGTTAGAATGCAAACTCTTTGTGTATAAGGATTATTTCATTCACTAAACCTACTTAGCTAAATTGTTGGAACACAATTGGAGCTTAATAAAATGTTTGATGCTTATGTGTCTCAGCAAGGTCACTTTAAGTGGCTATGTTGGGGTTCTAACCTGGTCCTACAAGCTGAATGCACTATCTCCCCATAAAAAGAGATATAGTTCTAGCACTTAGTGAACTAATTAAACACATCACATAGGTCTATGAAACCAAAGAAAAGTACTTTAAAACAAAACAAAACAAAACAAAACAAAAAAAAAAAGAAAAACATGCCAGAAGCTGGCCACAAAAGTCTTACAGCTATACAACCCAAATTAGCTGACACTGGTCAGGGAAGGTATTTTTGGAAAGACGAATTATTTCAAGTTCTGTTTTGAAAGGGGTGATGAACACATCTTCAAGAAAATGGGGTAATAATTAAAGACTACAGTTTATGTAATATGAGGTCTGGAATGGTAGCTCAGTGTCAGCTCCTCATGACACATGATGAGATAAGAATATTTTATAGAAGGATATAATTTTTAAAAAGCACGGGAAGAAAAATATTTCCAACCTCAAAGATCTATAGTTAGCCCACAACACAATTTAAATTCCTTAGACTATACTAATACTGGCTTCCAACTCACGTCTACCCCTAATCTTATTAATCATTACTTTCCAACATGTCCACTTCTTTCTGGCATGGACTGATTACATATCAATATCGGAGTACATTTTATTCATTCTGACTAGGTGTTGTCTAGATCTGTGATTTCTTCAGCTGAGAGTTCCCTTTAAGGATGTTTATCAAACCCATTTATGTCTGCACATCCTATGTGACTCAATTGCAGTCTTCCCAAAAGTTTGCCATAAGAGTTTTATCTAATGTGCTAGAGAACTCTAAGTCTCTCTTTGGGAAGGAAATTACCTAACTTTCTTGGTCTTAGCTTACCTCCTGATAAAAATGAAAAGTTTGAACTAGATGGTCTCTAAGTTACTTCCAACTCTAGACCTATAATCTTGATATTAGAAGATCCTTGATCCAAGCATATCCTGTCATAAACTTACAAATGGGTAGTGTTCTTAACTTAGATTTATTATAACCATACCCTGACATCATTAGCAACCTTGAACTACCCTCTCCTATTATTCCTCGTGGCCATGATGGGAAACATCATCATGTTGCCTATGAGCAAACTGCAAAGTGCTATATAAGTGTCAGCTTTTTGTTTTATTTTTGTTATAACCTCCCCAAGGACTACTACTATATCTCTTTTTGTACTACTGTGGAAAGAGCATTAAATCTGGCTTCTTTTCCAGGATCTGGTACAGTCACTTAAAGTGATCTTGTTGTAGGCCCTAGGGATATATTTGCTATTTGGGGGTATTCATTTCTTTTAGGCTTCATACCTGATTTCTCTCCCATGACCTAATTACTTTCAGCTGGAGAGTGAAGCACTCTTAGTGACCAGTATATAATCTTATTTCACTACGGTAAAGAAGATTCTTACTATTTAAAAACACTCTTACTACTGAGATTAATGGATCTCAGTAGTAATGGATAAAATGGATAAAAGAGAGAGAAAGAATATGTCACACAATCCCTTCCCCTTATAATTACAGCCTAATTAGACTGGCAGATTTAACATCTTCCCCTACAAAGGAAGAGAAGGAAAAGCTGAAGAAAAGAATAGAGGTCCTTATCACAAACAAGACTAAAAACTGCTTCCATGGAGATATGTCTTTATCTATCTATACACACACATATAGATACATATTTAGAACATTATATATATATAATACATATATATGTACATATAATACATATATAATATATGCATAATATATTATATAATATATATGTATACACATATATAAAATAAATAATTATATCAAGGTACCCAGAGAATTTTGAGAATGAAAGGTGCATATTCTAAGTGGAAAGATCACTGGATGGAAAACAAGAGAATTTGTATTTTGAATTTTAGTTCTGCTGCTTGTTATGTATAAAATATTGGACATCACACTTAGCTCTCCATGGATAAAATGAGAGGGAGGCCATATGGTACACAGAGCACTGAACCCTGGAGTCAGGTAAACTCATTTTTCTGACCTCAGACACTATATCTACACTCTTGCCTCAGTTTTCTTATCTGTAAAATAAATTGGAAGAGTAAATGGCAAACCACTCCAGCATCTTTGCCAAGAAAACCCCAAATGGGGTCATGAAGAGTCAAACAACAGTGAAAAACAATTAAACAATAACAATAAAAAAGGGTTGGGCTAAGATTATTTCTATGGTTCATTTCAGCTCTAAAGCTTTATGAATTTGTTTAGTTTCTAATTACAGAGGAAAAACACATTTTCTCTTCATCAGGTTGAAAGCAAGCATCTTTTTCTCATTCTGTTTTGATATACATGGATCAAAGGAGGGTTCTCTTGATCTTACATAAAAATAAAAACAGGAAATATAGAGTCTGAAAACTTAGAAACACTGAAGAAATTCTTATTCACTTGGCTAGGTCTAGTCTGAAAGAAGTGAAGGTAATATTGAAATTTAAACTTTTCTATCTTTAAATGATTTCATATGGAAATGGGATCCTTCCAATGACAATGATCTTTTCAAATAAACTGGGAAAATTTTGGGTCATGTCTTTTTCAGATTTCTTGTATTTGATGACTCATAATGTCACATTATATAAAATTCAACAAGGAGGGCCACATTCTGTCATCTTCATCAACATCATCTACATGTTAAAAGGATCTCATTTTATTCTTACAATAATCCTGTGTCAGGTAGCTGCTATTACTAGTCCCATTTTAAAGATGAGGAAACCAGCTGAGAGGGGTCAATTTGATGTGTCTAGGGTCACAGAGCTAGTAAAGATTTGCTAGCAGGATTTGAAGTCAGGTCTTGCTGGTTTCAAGAACAATTATTCTTTATGCTGTATACCTAGTTGCCAAATCACACAGCAGTGTTTTTTGAGGGGTGTGTGTGGATGAAATGCTTTTTACCAAACAAAGCACGTGCTTGATTTTTGTTTTTGTTTTTTTTCTTCCCAGTAGGTAAGGAATAAATCTGTGTTGAAGTATCTGCATGTACTTGAACCCATGGCATGCATTTACCAATTTGCTGTTAAGGGACTTTGGAGGAATTTGGGCATGGAGCAGACTATAGCAGCCCAGGGACCCATGAGATCTATAACCTTGGTGTTGCAGTTTTTATGCCAGAGAGATTATTTCCAATTCAAGGTGACAGTAACCAGCTCATTCCATAACTGTTTACTAAACCCTGACATATACTTGGGCTCATCTACACTGAATTCTAACCAGGATAGAGAATAACACTAGGTGGTTTCTATTTCTTTGTAATTGTAGACCAATTTGTTAAACAAAAGAAAACTTGGATTCCCTGAATGCTCTCGTTTAGCATAAAAAGGGGGAAGTAGTACCCTAATGTGTTAGTTTGGGTAAGTCCTAGATACAGTGAATATTTTTCTCTCCCCTCTCTTTTCCAATGATGTGCTTCTTCTAAGTAGACAAGGCTACAGTGGAAAAAAACAAATTCTAAAACTTTGATGCAACCTGTATAAATGACCATCCAAAAGATGCTCCTAAATCCTTAGCCTCCTAGGGACCACACTTTAAGATTGATCATATATTCTCAAATGTTGAAAGAGCCTTTGGATGTTACCCAATGTCCAGCCTGTGCCTGAATAGGAATCCCTAGAAGAACCTCACCAATAAATGGGTCATCTAACCTAAATTTGAAAAGCTTTAGTATAGGGAAAACTTGCTACCTTCCAGGTCAGCACTGTCCATTCAGGGAGAGCCTCAATGATCAAGGAAGTTTTTCCTCCAAATGAGCCTTCATCCATTTGCCACATTGACCCATTGCTCTTGAGTCACAGGATCACAGGATCACAGATTTGGAGCTGGAAAGGATCTCAATCTAATTAGTCTACTCTAATCCTTTCATTTTATAGACAAGGAAACAGGTCCAGTGAAGTTCAAAAATTTGTCAGAGTTAAAATCCTTAAAGCAGGATTTTAATTGTTTTTCTAATTCTAAAAAAACAGCAGATGTCCCTAAATAAGGGTGAAATACCTTGAAGTCCAGGCTGGACAAAAGGGATTAAGACTAATACCAGAACCAGGACCCAGAACTGGCACCAGGATTAGTGTTAGGGAAAGAATGAAGAGTCTAATTCTCCAAGTAGAGTCTGACAGATAGCCTAGGCAGGAGAAAAGTTTAGTTCAGGGACATCAAAGCCAGTGAATCAGAAAAAATTCTTGCCCAAGGTGATCCAACTAATAAGTAGTGGAAAGAGTATTGGAATTTAGGTATCTTTGCTCTAAGCCCTCTATATCAAACAAGTATTGTGACAGGGTAATTAACTTGATTTTTCTATTGAGGACTATTTCATAGAACTATCTTCCTCTTTATAAACTTTTAAGGAGATTTCTTAAAAAAGTTATAAAATGAGACAACTCATAACTACTACAACTATTTTTGTCTTTTACTTATGTCTGACTCTTCATGACCCCATTTGGGGTTTTCTTGACAGAGAACTTGGAGTGATTTGTCATTTCATTCTCCAGTTCATTTTACAAATGAGGAAACTGAGGCAAACAGAGTTAAGCTAGTAAATATCTGAGGCTAGATTTGAACTCAGGTCCTCCTAATTCTAGGCCTCCTGTTGTTTCTATAGAGAAACAGCAAAAGACCAAAGTGCTTTCCCAGGGTCAATTATCCCTATTACATAGCATTTATTAAATATTGTCTTAATTATCTGTTAAACATTTGACCTGAATGACAAGGTTTGCCTGCCGACTACTCTGTCATATATGTTTGGTCTACTTTCTAAGGGGAGTATGAAACTTAGATTCAATACAGTAAAACCTAACTGATTGAGAGTGACATAAAAAAATTACCTAAGGATTCTTTGATAAGTACTATTGCCAACCACACAACATGCAGAAACATTTTAATAACTGATTTGTCATATGCTTGAGCATAGACCAGTCTCTGCATAAAAGTCCATGTGGGCACTTAGCTTCATGAACCTGAAGCTTAAAACTGAAGTTTCTGGAATAAAACTTTATATAGACCTTAATTACTATAACATGACAGATACAATGGAATCTTACAGAGGGCAACAGGGGAAGGTAAAGATTTACACATCAAAGAGCAGACAGAAGACAAGACAGAAGGGTAAGATATGCATCAGGTAAAATTATAAACTAGTCAGTAAACTCTAGGGATAAAGCTGGAAACTGCAAACTAACCAGAACTATTAACCCAGGAGCTAGTTATTTGAGAAGCTCTTTTTAAGTGAATAGAGATAATAAAGCCAAGCCAGAAATTCTTTTATCACTAACCAATTAAAGATTTGAACTAAAATTTGATGTCTTATTTAAATTCTGTAAACACTAGTAAGTGATATGACTCAAGCAAGTAGCAACAACAGAGCCAAAACAGAAAAAAAACCATTTTTTTCTATAAGACTAGGGTAGAAGTAGTGTTAGGAAGAGGCTAATTCAACTCAGTTAAATATTTTAATTATGTAACATTTTATAAAGAAATGTGTTTTATGCCTTCCAATACACATAGTATTTTAAAAAACAGAGATGTGAGATTTACTTTAAGGCAAAGAAAAGATCAATAAAAAGCATTTGTTATGTATTTACTGTATGCCTGGAACTGTGTGAGGGTCACATAAACACTGTAATCCTAAAACTTCTGAGAATTCTGACTCTGATCTCTTTTGGTACTTTCCCAAAATTGTTTTAAGCAATTTTATAATTTATGATCTGAGATTCCATTGATGTTAGCACATTATATTTACAAATTCAGGAGCAAAAATATTTAATTAAGATATATATGTATAATTAAGATATAAAATATTGTACATAACAAGGTAGAATATCAAATAATAGAATAACCTCCTTATCCATAAACAAGTGGGCAGCAAGGGGGTGAAATCAAATACCCAATCAATACTCACTAATGCCTCAAGTACTAAGACATGTACAACAGTTCCAGAACTCCCTATCTACTGTTATAAGGTAATGAGAGTTGTCTGACTCTTGGAGCTACATGTACATTTTTCAGGGTATGCTGCAGCCTGCAGAAATTTCTCTGCTTGATTTTGGGATCAGTAGGTATCTACCAGGAAAATCCATGAGACCAAGGAAACAGTCAATATCACAACATAAACTTCTTTTTTCTGTTTTCATATTGTGACCACAAATCACAGTTTGCCTTTCCTTTTCTTCTTGCTTTTATAGTAGGTTTTTGTTTTTTTTTTTAAATTCATAAGATTTCTTCACTTCTTTTCTAGAGAAGTTATGTGGCTTAGTGGATAGAGTGCTTAACCTGGAGTCAGGAAGATCTAAGATCAAATGTGGCCTCAGAAACTTATTAGCTGTGAGACTTGACCCCTGCCTTCAGTTTTCTCATTTGAAAATGGAGATCATAATAGCAGCTACCTGCAAAGGTTATTATACAGCTCAAGGGAAAAATTACAAAACTTTTTGTAAACTGTAAAGTGTTATTAAAATGCTATTTTTGTTGTTGTTGTTGTTGTTGTTGTTCTGAATCCTTTAAGAATTCTTCTCAGTCATTGTCCAAATGATGCATCTGTTCAGTGGCCAGACATACAGTCTTCTGGAATTTCTCCTAATGAGTAATATTCTCTGTTTTGTAAGCACCATAGGAAATGAAGCCCTGGGAATTTCCTCTTTAGTCATCCACAACAGAAATGAAAAGCATGGTTCTAGTCTGGAACATTATTGCACAAGGCAGTAAAATGATTTTAGAAATTTTTAATTTTCTTTTTAAGTTGGTAATCAATTATTTGCACAAGTCAGTTTTTCATGCATAGATCTAGTCATGTCATTCCTGTGCTGGAAAAATTTCAGTCGCTCTTTATTGTCCAAAGAGTAAAATTCCAACTCCTTTGCCTGGCATTAATTAGTGCCCACTATAATCTGATGCCATGCTACCTCTTGGGCCTTACTTTATATTACTTCCTGATACACATGGCATGCAGTCCTCCAATCAAACCAAAAGTTTCTTTTGAAGGTGCCTCAAATTGTCCTGCCTCTGTTTCTTTAAAAAAGTTTTCTCTCCCGTTTCACATTTTTATTCCCTTTATATTCCAACTCAAATGCTACTTACTGTAAGAAAGATTCCCTTACTCATGTTGGTAAGACTTTGGACATTCCCTGGACATCATCCTAATAGACTAAGTTTCCTTAGTGCATGGATTATGTCTTATCTAACTGCTTTCCCTGAATACCTAAAAGGAATACTCTGTACTTAATAGATGTTTAATAAATATTTGGTGAATGGAATAAAAAAGTCATTTCAAA
>JAJPUD010000423.1:270308-426874 GCA_023553655.1 Myrmecobius fasciatus | reverse complement strand
GATGTTTAATAAATATTTGGTGAATGGAATAAAA
This sequence comes from Myrmecobius fasciatus, assembly GCA_023553655.1. Classification (NCBI taxonomy): domain Eukaryota; kingdom Metazoa; phylum Chordata; class Mammalia; order Dasyuromorphia; family Myrmecobiidae; genus Myrmecobius; species Myrmecobius fasciatus. Next base: position 426,840 of record JAJPUD010000423.1, on the reverse strand, counting down.
AAGTCATTTCAAAACTGTTCATTTGCCTAGTATCATATCCTTCTCTAAATACTCTAAAGATATGCTATGGCCCAGAGCCATCACTACTTCTGAATTAGAATTAACAAGACTAATTAACAAGACTCTACTAAAAATCATCACTAAATGAATTTCTTGCTACAAATAGTATTTTGAATAGAGCAAACCAGAAATATCCAGAAAGGAGGGATGAATGGTCAAGTTTCAAGCTGTATCCCGTAAACAATAAATAGTCAAATAAAGGGTATGAATCCAAGGAATAGTTGGTTTAACTCTCCCAAGGTTCAATTAATCTAATTTCACATTGATCTGAAGGTAAGAAATTGAGTTATGTGACAAATTGTGGGGCAAATAAAAATTTAAAACCAAAGGCTCAATTTTTCATAATTTGGCACACCATGGTAGATACTCATTCATGTGTGTATATATGTATATATGCTTCATTATATAAATATATACATATTTATACACATTCCTCAGTCTTAAAATTTTGTTCTTCATGTCTCCAATAGTGTTATTTTGTTTCCTACTACAGTCTAAGTTTTTTTTTTTTTTTTTAGTGTAGGAATACATTAAAATTCAGTCCTCCAAAATACAAAGAATAAACTCAGGGAACATAAAAATAAAGCTTAAAACTGTACCAAGACTTTTGGGATACCTTGCATTTGGGAATGAAAAAAGCCTAGGGAGGCCATTTATAGAAATACGTAGACACAGTGCAAAGTTCTGGAGTGATATGATGTCTCAGGATCTAACATTAAGACAAGAGATGTTTTCTATAGAAATTGTTTACTTTGTCACTGCAGTAGTGTTGAAGGGAAAAGAAGAGAAGTCGTCTAATATTTCAAAGACATTTTTCTTTCTCAGAAATGATGATAAAATAGGAGTAGAGATGTAAAAATGGTTACTAATATCCACACTTGGGATTAGAAGAAAAATAGAAGATAGAAGAAAGGAGAGGCTATCCCTTGAATGTGCACTAATTGAGTAACATTATGCCACAATTCTTTTGGTCAAAAATTCAGGAAATAGTGCGACTGAAGCCATACTTTTACCAGGACATACTTTTATGCAATCTACAATTACTCACAGTCTAGAGAAAATTTCTATCCAAGACTTGTCAAGTCACAAATTTTGCTTTTTCTCTTGGCATTCCTATTTTCCTGCCCACATAAGAAAAAGATCTTATATCAAATAGAGCAATGGCCTCCACACTTAAGAGAACAAAGTAGGATTATAGTTTGGAAATACTTTCCAAAAATGAGTCTTCAATGACTAATCATATTCTGCAAACTTTTTAAAACTTTATTTTTGGTTTAAATTTTTATACAACAGCCCTGCCTACCAAACAAATCTATTTATTACCAGGAAACTAGGCAAAAAACAGAAAAGAAAGGAATACTTTGTTAAGAGGTTAGGGGCATTTTCTTCTTTTCTTGCTCTTTACTTACAAAAGGTTATTAGTGTAGGCGGAAATGGCAAGCCTTTCTGTTTTAGGAAAATTGGCAACTGGTTTGTAGATTTATAAAAATTACACCTCTCTACTGGGAAAAGCCATGCTTAATCCACTAGGGACAACACAAAACTTCACTATAATCAACACTAAGATATTCAGGGAAAAGTATTTACATACTTGTAGGGAATAGGTCAGATATACTCCGTTTTATTTATGACCCTTCTCTATTCTTCACATTGCTATAATTAGGATGGCAATTTGTAGAACTATTCGTTGGTCACATATTGGTGGTTTATAAAATGATGAATTAGAGAGAACAGGCAGCTGCTCTCTCAGGGCCGTCCATTTCATTGTGGGAAGCACTGCTCATGAATAACTGAAATCCAAGGTTTCTTTTTAAAACCTTTTGTAAAATTATGGATCATAACATAGAAACTTATGAGAATAATAGAAACATGTCAGGGTCTGAGATTTTGGGACCCCAGTAAAAGAAGTTTGTCCTTGAATTGAGGACCAAAGGGTGTGGTCTGTGATTTCCTTGAGAAACATGAGACCCCGAAACTGGCTGAAGATTGCTGGTAATGGTTTCATTATAATGATAATGAATGGCTTGTTTTGAGGAAGTGCTCTGTTATTGAAAGAAGAATGAGACCCTCCAAAATTGAATACCTCCTTTCAATATAAACTTAATTACTGATGATTGGGTGTGGGAATATGGACAAATGGCAATCACAGAGTGGGAAAGGAAGGTAAGTAAGGAGGAGGGGTCAGGTGATGAGATGAGGCTAGGAGAAGAGGGAAGATATAAGCAAGGCTAGTGGTAAGGGAAAGATGGCACAGCAATGGAAATGATGGAGGAGATGAGATCCTGAATAAAGAACTGCCATAATCTATCCTCTGGCTCCTCATGACACTCCTTTGAATAGACAAGCTGAGCATGGCCAGAATGCACACCGAAGCTCTTAACAAAGAGGTGAGACTCTTAACATAGAGATAAGACCCGCTGCCCTTAGGTACAATACCTAACAGAAACAAAAATTAAAACTGAGATAATTTCTCAATTAAATTAGAACAAATTTCTCTCATCCATAACATTTTCAATTTAAAGGACAGATATTTCCCTCTAGGAGTAAATATAAATTCTATAAATCATAGTATCCCAAACTGATTAACTATTTCTTAAATATATCTCTTTGCTTATCTTGAAGTTCAGGGACCAAATTTCAATTTACTACAATGCCTGTCCTTAATGGACTTTATACTCTACTTTGTTTAGATGGTTAGAACAAAGTGCTAAACAAGATCAAGGTCATTTGTTCTAGTTTTAGCAGAGTCAATTAGGTAAGCTCCATTTTCTAGACAGAAAACCACATTCTTAAAGTTGGCCAGTCATTGTTGCAATTAGGTGTTCTGCTAACAGGATTAAAATGCTATGGTTGCATTAGTGTATGTCCATTTTTCACTACTGAAAAAACTCAAAAGTATCTGTTGTGAGCTCCTTGAGAACATGGGCTATTCTTTTGCCTTTTTTTTTCTGTTTTTGTTTCCTAAGTCCTTAGCACAGAACCTGGCATATATTAAAATATGTTAAAATAATAACAATAATTTGTATAGAACATTAATAAATGTTTATTAGTAGCTTCCAATATATCATACTAAGGATTCAGATAATCCAGAAGGGACTAAAATTAGTACTGAAAATTGGGATAAGAATAGGACAAAATCAGAACTAGGAATCTGGTAGGTTCTAGAGAGATTTAGGCAGGCAAAAGATTAAATTTAGAAAGGGTCTGGTGAAATGTTGGCAAAATTCAGAGCCCTCAAGGTCAATAAAAATGGTTAAAAAGTCTATAAATCCAACATACATTGAAAACATTCAAAGCAGCAATTTTTATGGTAGTAAAGAACAGGAAACAAGGTAGGTGCCCATTGATTAGGGAATGGTGGAAGAAACTATGGCACAGAAGATTTATGGAATGGTGCTGTGCACTGAGAAATGACAGTTATGAGAAACTCAGAGAGATATGAAATTTGTGTGAATGGAGGCAGAGAAAAATAAGTAAGAAACAAAAGAAAATTAAGAAAAAATAAGTAGCTATAAGAACAACGTATGAAATAACTACAATGCAAATGAAAAGGTACCTGAAAGGAAACTTAACTCTGAGTAACTAAAAAAACCAACATTTGCCCCACAGAATGGAAAATTCAACATATTTGCTAGGGCAGAAAGTTGTCTATGTTGCCAGATATAGCAATTGTACTGGATAGCTTTATTTAACTGTTTTTCTTTGCATGACTGGTTCAATCTGGATAGGGTGGAACAAGGTTTCCTCCCAGAAAGGGCTGTGATATAAAGAAAAAAAGGCATTGGCAAATTATATTTTTCAAAAGTTTTTAGTGAGAACAATGATCACAGGTGTAGATATAGCAGGAACCAAGTAGGCCAGTACCATGTTCCTTGGACACCTATGATCAACAGATTGTTAAAGTGAGCTCTTATTATATAGAACAAAGGCTGGTTAGTTTTTGTTCCCTTTTACATTGTCAACTCACAAGTGGAAAAACCTGAATCCATACTTCTATAGGCAGATGATCAAGGCTTGAAGGTAAAACTGCTTCCATTGAGCCAGAGATTTTGAGAAAACCAGAGGGTACTTAGAGAAGGGGCCCATTATTATAGATTGTACAATCCACAAATTAGTCCATAGTCACATTCAATTTTTTGCCTTAACCCTCAGCTCTCATGTTCTTACAAAAATATCAGTATAACAACTAGCTTCTATAGTAATTTATGGAAAAAAGTCCCTTAATATTAATGTGACCTTAATACACACACACACACACACACACACACACACACACACACACACTAGAGTCCCTAGTATATTCCCTTTCAGAGTGCATGAAATATTTAACTTCATACCTTTTCAATTTTTTCATCCAGCATTCTGAAGAATTCTTGTTGGCTTTCAGAGATGTGCATGCTGAAACACAAAAGTGATTAAGTCCATATTAACAAAAGGTTTCCCAAATTAGTAACCTCAAATTAACTTCTGATTCAACTCAAACTCAGGGATCATTATTAAGAGTAGCCTTTTTTTTCCTTTTCTATTTTGAACTTTGTGAACTATAAGCTTACAAAGGAATTTGATGATGAGATGACAAGCTGGCCTTTTTTCTGTTTATCAAACATGACACTCTGTGTCCCATCCCTGTGACTTTGTACACTGGTCATCTCTTTTGCTTAGAATTGACTTCCTACTTACTTCTGCTAAATAGGGTTTCTAAGGATCGCTCAATCCCCATCTTCTTGAAACCTTTCCTGATCTTTCTTAACTGTTCTACTGCCCCCTTCTCAACCTTGTATTTCACTACTTGGTATGTTTTAGTATTCATTAAGTTTTACTTGAATATCTTTTTAAAGGTTTTTGTTTTCCTCACTGGAATATACATTATGAGTAGAGACTGGTTCAGTTTTTGCATTTTTATCCCTGGTAACTGGCAAAGTGCCTGGTACATAGTAGATACTTAATGCTTTTTGATTGATAGATAGTGAAGTTTTCTTTTTTCCTTTCTTTTTTTTTTTTTAAAGAGGGAGTCAATGTAAAGCATTTTATTATTTACTTTATATACATGGATCATGTCAAGCTGCACAACACCATTAAAAACACATTAAATTGCTTGATAGTGAAGTTTTTAGATTTTGTTTTTTGAGCCTAAGATACATGGATTTCTCTAAAGTATATGTGAACCTTTTGTGTCATGTCAGAGCTCCTCAAATACATGATCACAAGGGAGAGTCATTACCAACTTGGGGTAAAGGAGGGAAGTTCTCATGGAGGAGCTATCATTTGGGCAGACAAATTTAGGACATATTTTGATGATCCAAGTGAGAGGTAATGAGGTTTTAAGCTACGATAGTGGCTTTGTGAGTAAAAAAGAGAGGAGGGGCAGATTAAGAAATTTTGAAAATTGAAAAGATTTATCAACTGTTTGAAAATGGGGTATGAGGGAAAGACACTTAGAAGTCCACTAAGCATGAATTTCACTAACATGAAAATAAGATTCAAAGATACTCTATGTGATTCTACTATTGCCTGAAAACTAGGAGACAGGATTCCCTTTTAATTTACAGAAGTTATTTGCATTAACATTACAGGGAAGTGAGAGTTAATTTCTGCCTTCAAATAAACATACGTGGTTCAAAAAATGTTCAGAAAAGCTCTGAATGGAATAATATGATCCAATGTGTGTATGTCTACAGCAAAAGGAAAATAAATTCTGATAATGAAATTAAAAAGTATATTGTAGAAAAGCTGAAAGCAGCATGATACTCAGCTAAGTGTATAGGCAGAAGTTGAGAAAACAGATTTGCATTCAAATCTAGCCTCCGTCACTTACTGTTTTGAGATATTTGGGTAAGTCATTTAATCCTGTTAGCCTCAGTTTCCTTATATATACAGTAAGAATAATAGTAGCACCTATTTCCCAGGGTGGCTGCGAAGGTCAAGTGAGTTAATAATTATAAAGTGCTTAGAACATAGTAACCACTATATAAATAATAATAATAGTTATAATAATAATAATGTCTAATAATACACAAAGCAATTACAAAGTATATTTTATATATATTTTCATCCTCACAATAATTCTGTGAGGTAAAAGATATTATTTCCTAGTTTTTCATCTGAAGATATCCAAGAACCAGAAGGAGAGAGGAGAATGAGTCTTCCTGGATAGCTATTTAGAGTCCAGCTTCTTAAATTGTGGGCTATGACTCTATGGGATTATAACTGAATGTGGAATAACAAAATTATGATTTAATATCAGTAAATGTTTGATTTGTATATCTCTATTTTAAATACCTATATATCCAGGGTCACATAAAACCTTCTTGGGTGAAACAGGGTCTTGAATGGAAAAAGTTTAAGAAACCCTGGTCTACGGTACCTAGTGGGTACTAATCAATCAATCAGTGCTTTATTAAGCATTTACTCTGTGCCAGGTAATATACACTAAGTGTTGAGGATACAAAAAGAGGCAAAAGACAGTCCCGACTTTCAAGGAGCTTATAGTCTAATAGGGAAACAACATTCAAACAAATATACATAAAGTAAGCTCTATATGGGATAAAGAAGAAATAATAAGAGAGGAAAGATAACAAAAGAGGGGCTGGGGAAGGCTTCTTGTAGGAAGTGGTATTTTAGTTGGGACTTAAAGGAAGCCAGAGAGGACCTGAGGAGGAAGAGCATTCCAGGTATGAGGGACAGGCAGACAAAATGCCTGAATATTATTTGCATATTATTTGAGGAAATGGTAGGAGGCCAGTTGTTACTAGATCATAGAGTAAGGAGACTGGAAGGGTGCTAGGTTAGAAAGGGCTGTGAATCTAACATTTTGTATTTGCTTTTGGAGGCAAAGGAAGCCCCTGGAAAATATTTGCTGACTCTGTGTTTACTCTTTTAATTAACTTATTTATTTTTGTCCTACTTTGGCTATTTGGGATGGAAATCTTACTAAAATATTTTCTAAAACAACACATTTTTCTGTCCTTGTGAATAGAATTTAACTTTTCCCTGATGGGGTTTCCTGATTTTTTCTTGATGATTAAGGAATATCATCTTTAAATTCTCAGGACATATAATGCTATTTCTTTCTGCTTTTTGGAGTTCTTTTGTCACCTCCTTTCCTGTTACCTTTTGTCACTTCCTTTGAAATGTCAGGTATTTGTTTCTTACTACTGTGTCTGCCCATAAGAGCCCATCTCTCTCCAGTTCTAATATTCTACAGCCTTAGAAACCAAAAAAACAAAGCTGTTAGGACTATATATGAAATGAGAATAAATATGCTCTGAATAAGAGACTGTATTATGAGTAAAGTTCATGTGCTTTGACATAGGGATACTCAAATACCTATTCTGGTGATTTCTAACTTTTATGGGCTTATTTCTTCATCAAGCATGATATGGTGGAAGCAACATTTTTTTTAAGTTTTTTATTTTCAAAACATAAACATAGATAATTTTCAATATTCACCCTTGCAAAACCTTGTGTTCCAAATTTTTTTCTCACTTCCTTCCCCCCACTTCCTCCCCTAGATGGCAAGTAATCCAATATATATTAAACATGTACAATTCTTCTATATATATTTGCACAATTATCATGCTGCACAATAAGAATCTGATCAAAAAGGAAAAAAAATGAGAAAAAACAAAAATGCAACCAAACAACAATAAAAAAGTGAAAATACTATGTTATGATCCAGACTCAGTCACTAGAGTCCTTTCTCTGGATGCAGATGGTTCTCTTCATCACAAGACCATTGGAACTGGCCTGAATCACCTCACTGTTGAAAAGAGTCATGTCCATCAGAATTAATCACCATATAATCTTGTTGTTGCTATGTATAATGATCTTGTGGTTCTGCTCATTTCATTTAGCATCAGTTCATGTAGGTCTCTCCAGGTCTCTCTGAAATCATCCTGCTGATTGTTTCTTATATACAGAATAATATTCCATAACATTCATATACCATAACTTATTCAACCATTCCCCAATGATGGGCATCCACTCGGTTTCCAGTTTCTAGACACTACAAAAAAGGTTGCTTTAAACATTTTTGTACATGTGGGTCCCTTTCCCTCTTTTAAGATCTCTTCGGGATACAAGCTCAGTAGAGACACTGCTTTATCAAAGGGTATGCACAGTTTGACAGCCCTTTGGGCATAGTTCCATATTGCTCCAGGAGCAATATTTTAAACCCTGCCCTCATGCAGTTTAGTATAATTTTCCCTAAAAAAAGTACAGTAACCTTTCTTGATTGGCTCAAGGGATTAAAGGCTCAGGTTATTGACATCATTTCCTGGGTGTCTTAGGACAAAATAGTTATTGAAGAGCTCCAGGTATTCTCAAGATGCTTGCCTGTTGATCATGATGGGCAGACCAGGCATAGGAGCTGTGTTCAGGCGAATCATCTCAAACTGTCCTCAGTGACTACACTTCATGAATAGCCACCTCCTTCAGCTAAACAAATTTCATTTTGTTAAATACTGAATGACTTACAAATGTCTCCTTTCATTCCAATATCAAACTGAAATAACCAGGTGACTTATCTGTGTCAATATCAGCCCAGAATAAATGGTGATTAAATGTTTATAATATTTATATAAGAATACACATATAGGTATATACAAGCATATATACATGTATATATTATACACATATGATTATATGATATATGTAGGAACAATATTTCTATATTTATCTAATATTAGCTCTGGTATTGAAAAGGATCCAGTATATATTCGTATGCACATACAACACACACACACATATACATACTCATACCCCTATAACTCTTAAAAAGGACACTGCCCTTCTTCTCTCGCCCTTCACAGCAGCCTTGTCCCCCAAACTAGTTTTTAGGAATCCATGTTCATTATGGAGATTTACTGGTTATTATAGTGCTCAGCACAAAGAAGAAGCCCAATATTTTTTTTCCACTGACTTATTTTGACTAGTTATTCACCCAATACAACTGTTCAATAAACCACATGTAGATAACCTATATAGAAGACAAATTGTTGAATTAGCCACCAAATATTTCTTTGTCTTTAATTAGCTTTGTGACACTTCCTAACCCTCAGGATCTCTTCCAATGTAAACTCCCCAGTATTTATTAAGTGCTTATTATGTACAAGAAGGCACTGCACTAGTTGTCAGGATTAAAGATAAATCAAAAATAGTCCCTACCCTCATGAAGCTTACATTCTCCTGGGTATTCTACTAAATTACAGGATCTGTAGAATGAATCAGGTTGAAGCAGGAGACCTTCCAGGTTAATACTTTATGATTGTAATTTGCTTCCATTGGCAACATGTTATCATTACTACAATAAGTAGTAACACTTGCAAATTACCATGTGTGTTTTGTACTTAAAATTGGGGTGGAAGGCAGAGAATAGGAAGGAGCCTTAGTGAAATCTGCTTCTGATTCACGACTATTGCCTTTGCATTCAACACTGCAGTTTCCAAAAGTCTCATTGTTTCTGTGACTTTTTTTGACACCAAAGCTAATGGCTGGGCAGGCTCAAGATTTATTTACGACAAAAGCTGTTTGATCTTTTCTGAACTGAACCACAGATTCCCTAACTACCACTTTTTTCAAATTGATCCTTTAAGTTAAATAAAGTGAATAAACCTGCCAGCCAGCCCAGAGACCAAATAGCACACAATACAGATACTCCTAGCACATATGAAGCCAACCTAGACCTAGCTGTAAGGTCAGATATTCCATTCCTCTGAGCTAGAAAGGTAGGAAACAAATCAACTTTTCTGTGGAGTCCCTGCAGTCAACAATTTTTGTGCTAATAGATGACAATGGGACCTTAAACTGGTGGTACCATTTGAATCCAATCCCCAAAGCAAATGAGATACCGCCTTCCCTTCCTCTATATATTTATATGTCTATATGATTTGGGAACAGCATGGTTTGGGGAGAAAGCTCTGAACTTGAGTTGGAAGCCCCATTCCTTAGCTCTAGCCCTACCAAGCTGAAAGACCATGAAGCAGCTAGGTGGTATATAGTCATAAACACAATAAGGGGAGCTAGAAGATCAAGATTTGAATTCTATCTCAGATATGCAAATCACTTCACCTTTCTGGGCCTTAGTTCCCTCATCTGTATAAAATGGGCTCAATTATAGCATCTACCTTACAGAGTAAAAAGTAAAGTGCTTTGCAAACTTTAAAGAACTCAAGTCTTCCTGATTCCAGTCCAGGCATTCTATCCACAGAGCTATTTCGTGGTTGTTTTTATGTAAAGGAGCCTAACTTTTCAGGACTGTATTCACTTAATTAAACATTTATTTAGCTCCTATTATATGCCAGACACTGTGCTAACCTCTAAAGATACAAAGAAAGGCAAAAAAGACTGTCCCGGTTCCTGTCCTCAGAGAGTTTACAATTTAGACATGCAAACAAATATACACAAAGCAAAACTATAAGAAGGATAAGGAGGTTTTCCCGTAATTAAGAAGGATTCAGGATAGGCTTTGGGTAGAAGGTGGGATTTTAATTGGGATTTAAAGGAAGTCAGGGAGTTAACATATGTGTTTTCCAAACCTCAAAGCACTATAAACTACTACCTTTTTTTTTTTTTTAAGTAGAAAGCAAAATTTTATTTCTCTGAAATTTTTGAAACAAAAATTAAAAAGTTAAGATTATAAGTTTAAAAATCTATAATCCATTTCAATTCCAAAACTCCATTTAGTAGCCCCTTTCCAATTGGGGTTCCCATATGCTTGGCACAAATGATATTACGTGACATAAGCTTTGCTCTTTCAGCACAGTCCCTGCTGCTGCATGTACTAAATCTGAGGATTACCACACCCTTCCTAGGATTTCTATCACTTTATCTCATCTGCTTTTACCCAGAGGTTCCAACACAGAATGGCACAAAAGAGATCCTGAGTTTCCAATGGCCACAGATGTAATCTAAATATTTTTACTAAATGCATACTAGAATTATCACAGGAACTCTCAGAGGAATACTCTGGGTCCAGCCTCCAGAATAACAAGAATCTCCTCTATGCTAGTTATTATTTTAATGGCAAGGGAATCAAAGCAAGACACACAAGTTGGGTCTTGTACAAAGGCATGGAGGCACAGTAAGTGGTAGAGTTAGAATTTCAATCTTAAGTCCCTAGATTTCAAATGCCTCATTCTTTCCAATATGATTCTTGGATAAATCAATTAATCTATCTAAGATTCAGTTTCCTCGTTTGTCAGATGAAGATAATAATATTATGCTTATCTCAAAAGTGTTTTGAAGAATATCTTTGTGTTTTGTAAAGTATTAAAAAGTATAAGGTCTGATTAAAACTAACTCTGCTTTCATTACACGGGAGTCACAACCAATGAAGAAGAAAAGATTGACCAAATCATTCATGGGGAACTCACTGCTTGCTTTGAAATATAACATGTAGATTTTACCAGAAAAGCTAGATTGGAAGAATGGCTCTGAGGTGGCCATAAATTATCCTTGAAAGGTGGTGCAATGAATGAGTCAGATCCTTCAGAAAAAGATGATGGTGTAAGATAAAAAAGGTTTTGCCACAATAAGTAGGGTAGCAATTTCAATAGACTGGTGATGAAGAGAGCCACCTGCATCCAGAGAGGGGACTAGGGGGACTGAATATGGATCACCATATAGTATTTTCACCCCTTTTTTGGTTATTGTTATTTGCTTGTTTTTTTCTCTTTTTTTTCCCCTGATTTTTCTTGTGCAAACATTTAGCCTATATTGAATTACTGGCTATTGAGGGGAGGGAGATGAGAAGGGAGGAAGGAAAATTTGGAACACATAGTTTTCCAAGGGTGAACGCTGAAAATTATCTGTGTGTATTTTGAAAATAAAAAGCTATTATTAAAAACCAAAAACAATAAGCATGACAGATACAGTGAGGATGAGCAAATAATCACAAATGAAATAAAACTGATAACCAGGATGAGACTTAAGTTTAATCTGGAGAGATATAGCTTTCTCCTTTGCTCTCCAATTCCTGACACAATTATAGTAAATGAAGTGGGGGTTCTTGACCTGGAGTCAGTAAACTTAAAAAAAATGATGACTATTTCAATATAATCAGTTGTCTTTGTAATTCTATGTGTTTTATTTTGTGCATTTAAAAACATTTGGAGAATGGTCCACAAATTTCACCAGATTGCCAGAGAGGGCCATGACCCATAAAAAGTTAAGAAGCTTTGCTATAAAAGTGGGCAAAGCTGAAATTATCAAAAAGATAAAGTTAATTATTTAAAAAAATGAAATCTTTAGATCAAAACTCTAAAGCTAGAAGGGAAAGGAGACCATCTAATACTATTTCTTCATTTTACAGATGAAGAAGTAAGTCCAGAAATTAAGTTATACAGCTAGCAAGATTATGCATCTAGTAGGTGGTACACAGAAATGAAATTAGAAATCAGGTCCTCTGGCTCCAAAGCTAGTATATTTTCCCATTGTCTCACAAAATCTCATAAAAAATCTTGAGTAATAATAACAAGATTTATAAAGTATTTTATGAACTTCTTTGGGTCCAAACCAAGGCATAAGGTTTATTTCAAGGGACTCTTATTATTGCTGTAGAGATGACTTCCATAAGTATCTAATTCTCAGCAGTTTATAAAGACTTGCTATGGAAAAATCTGAAGCACATGGTTTTTAAAATACATTTGAAATCACAAAATAAAGAATTTAGCAGAAGAGGACAGGGGGTAGAATGGGATATTAATTTACACACTAGCATTTCCTGGGCAAGTCACTTAACCCTATTTACCTCAGTTTTCTCATCTGTAAAATGAGCTGGTGTAGGAAATGGCAAAGATCTTTCCCACTGAAATCCCAAATGGGATTATGAAAAGTTGAAAATAACTGAAAATGAGTAAATGAAGAAAACAAATCTTTAGGTATTTTCTAGCTTCTCATTCAAAAAATTACTTTTGTTTCAAAGGCCTTTAAATATCAGCTATAGTCATGATGATTGTTGGTCTTTGATTCATTGCTAAAAAGGCTTAACTGCACCATTAAGGGAGTCTGATTTTTTCCTTGAAAATAATAGACATACTCATTATAGGGAAATGATGGATTCTGCAGCAGCACTCCAGTGGTAAAGACCAAATTTCTCAGAAATTTACATGTATTGACAAAAAGCACACAGAGGCTGGATGGCCTTTTGTACACCTGAAAGAGCTGAAAAGTAAACAGTTTCAAAGTAAGATTGCAAAATTAATGAGTTGTGTTAGAAAAGTTCTTCAGATCTCAAAGAAAAAGATTAATCTGTAGTACATTCAAATAAACATCAATAAGTTGTGAGGCTATTACACTTTATGCTATAAAGTATGTGAAAATAATTTCATAAGTTAAGATCTCAATTCTTCATCAACCTCTAAGACTTCATCAATAGAAATGCAACTTAGGTGACTACCCGAGATATCAGTTGTTCTTCTGCAAAGACAGGATTATTCTTTTCAGAGCTAAAGTCTATCCAAGTCCCAAACTCTCATTTTGCATGGAAGGACACTTCAGTCCAGTGAGGTTACAAGTGACTTAACCAGGATAACGGTTGTAAGGGTTAGAGGAGAACCTGGAATCCAGATCCTTTGACTTAAAAACTTAGTGCTCTTTCATCTGTACCATGATGCAGTTTAAAAAAATAGCATGAAACTTGATGGGGTGGCCAGGTGATAGAGTGGATAGAGTGGATAGTGCCAGAACTCAGGATGATTCATCTTTCTGAGTTCAAATCTAGCCACAGTCACTTAAGTACCTAACCTTAATCATAGAATGGGTGTTGCCTCAATCAAACTGAGATTGTTGACGATCTTAGCTTAAAAAGACCAAGTTCTCCCATTTCAACCAGCACCATCTCCAACTGTTGTGATCTATACCTTGCTACAGGACTCTGGAGGAGAAAGTGAGGCAGGTGAAATCCAATTCATCACATCACCTTCCTGATGTCATGGTTATTTTCAAGAAAGAAGGAAAACAGCAATAGCTATGTGACCCTGGGCAAGTCAACCTTTGGGTCTCAGTTTCCTCATCTGTAAAATGAGCTGGAGAAGGAATGGCAAACTACTCCAGTATCTTTGCCAAGAAAACCCCAAATGGGGTCATGAAAAGTTGGGCATGATTAGAAAATGACTGACCACAAGTGAAACTTGATATATAGGATTATTTATTTGCCTTTTGATATATGAAAATTTTCCTCTTACTCTCATAAAAAGGATAAATCCCCTAAAGTAGATATAAGGAGCCCAACTCTGCAATTTAATTTGTTTACTTACATCATACCAAGGATAAAAACCATGGTATTTTTTGTCCCCTTGCTCTCTAGGACAAAAAATAAGGTAGGAAATAAGCCTTGGGATTATGAAAAGTTGAATTCAAAAATTCAAATTCAAAATTTTCTGAACTTCACAAAATCATCAATGAAGTTGACAACTTTAAAATAGCACCCCAATTCATGGTTAAATTCCAAACTTGTCTGCAGTTGGGGAAGAGAAGAAAAAAAGTTTTCTATTATATGTTTTAATTTGACAGTATCTTTGGAAATTTTATGAAATGCAGGTTTGCCTGATGTTAGTCTAATGTATCAAGAATATATTAATAATCATCCAGAAGGCATAGAAAAGCTCCTCAGGTATGTTTCTTTCATCATTACTGAACAGATAAGAGAATTTTATCATTGTACTTTTACGAAGCAAGGATTGACCTCAACAAGCCTGATACAAAGGTGCTTTGACAGCACACATGTTATTAACTATCGCTTCAACATCAGATATAATAGAGTGGAGTCCCACAGATTAATACAAAGTGGCCTCAGTTTGGCTCTTACGATAGAATTCCCCTGAAGGGTGATAAAGATGATTACAGCATACTGCCATGAATTTTGCAAAAGATAATTTTATATTCTAACACCTGTGAATACTCAGTTCTTGGCCTAAGTAGGGAATTATATAGCATTTCTTTTAGAGAGCCATAATAGATAAGCTATTCAATCTAGTTTCCTTTGAAAATATGACTTTAAAAAAAACACTCCATTCACAACATGTCTTTTACTCTTGATAAAGATATAACAGCAGTAGCTAATTTTTTATACCACTTTAAAGGTGGCAAAGCCATATCTCTTCCCTCACCACCTCCCATTGTAGGGTACTGCATCTATTATTTTCATTTTACAGATGAAGAAACTGAGCATCAGGAAGATGAAAATTTGTCTAACATCACAAGATAGTAAATGATAGAGGTACAGTTTGGATCCAGATCTGGCTATAAGTCCACACTTCTTTTTACTTAACTATTATAGCAACTTAAGATCATTTTGTGGGGATAGGATGGTAGCAGTAAGCTAGGGGATTACCTTGTATTTTACTTAACTATATATACATGTATGTATAAATATACACATATATGTGTGTATAAGTTGCATATCTACTTTGTCAATCTGTCATATATATATATATAACATTATACAATATATAATATATAATTATTTATTAAATACCTATTATATGCCCCACACCATAATAAACACTGAAAAAAAAGGGTAAAAGATCGCCCCTATCCTCAATGAACTCACAATTTAATAGGGAAGAAAATAAGCATGCAAAGATACACAAATAAACTATATACAAGAAAAACTAGAAATGATAAAGAGAGAGAAGTTACTAGAATTAAGAGGGATTGAGAAAAGACTTTTTATAGAAGTGTTTTGTGGATAGTAAGTATAAGCTGAATCTTGGGTAATTTTCATTGGTATCAAGGATATCAATATGTGAAGAATACAAGGGGAGGTCACCTGTTGGGAAGGCTGGGGATTTTGGGGCCTTATGGAAGAAGAAATGGAAGAGTTGCTATGGCAAAGATAATAGTTAAGCATAGATGAATCCAAGAAATGTCATGTATAAGTGGAGACCCATTAGAACTCGGCAAAAATTTGTAATGGAATCATTCAGCAGAATTTCATGATTTTCTCCAGAAGTGACTGATATTTCAGAGAAGGAAGATCAAAAAAAGCTGGTGAGAATTATAGGTATGTGTTTTTATATATATGTATATTACATATAAACATACAAATACAAAGACAGACAGACACACACACACACTTTGGATTGTTGCAACATTCTCTTAATTAGTCACTTCATCCCACTACAATCCATCTTCCACATTTCTGCCAAAGCAACATTCCCTAAAGCACAATTTTGACCACGTGACTCCGTTAATGCAATAAATTCTAGAGGCTTCCTATCATTCCTAGGATCAAATAGGAACTTCTTTGGCATTCAAAGCTCTTCCTGACATGGCTCCAATTTTAAGCTTTATTATTACATTTTACTCCATGAGTGTTCTGGAACCAGTTCTATCTCTCATCATCTCATTTGAGTTTCATAATATTCCTCGTTATTCTCCTCCATGAACTTTATGATTCTATTGGTTTTCATGTTTTTTCTCATATATAACCCTCCAACTCTTATGTCTGTGCCTTCATACTGGCTTATTCTTACTCATGCCTAAACATAATATCCTGATCTCAACTTTTTGGAATTCTGGGTTTCCTTCCAGATATAGCTCAACTACCAACTTCTACATGAGCTATTTCCTGATTTCTTTCCATTCTCTTTTTCTCTCAAACCACATTTTTCTCCTCTGTAGGCATAGGTACATGTTATCTCTCTAGAATGTTAACTCCTTTGAAGGCATGCACTATTTCCAATTTACCTTAGATCTCCAATATCCATCTCAGAGCTTGGCACATTCTAGGTGCTTAAAAATTGATTGATTATACTTTCTTAATAGAACTATTATTGCATAAGGTTAGGGACAGAGAAGGGTCCTGTGATTTTACTAGTATAGGGAACTCCCCGTGAGGAAACTTCCTCTACTAATACAAAATAGTATGTTCTTTGTAACACATAGTTGTAGAGTGCTTTTTAGGGTGCTGAAAACTGAAGATACTTGCTCTAAGTCCCACAAGACTGAGCTTTGAACTCAAGATTTTCCTGGCTTCAAGATGAACTCTCTAGCCATATCACTATATTGCTTCACTATGATCACATATTAGGAATGATTATGCAATTCCCTGTAGGGATTCTGGTCCCAAAGGGCAGATCTAGGAGTAATAATGAGTGAAAGTGCCAAAAGGCAAATTGAGTTTTGATGTAAGGAA
Organism: Myrmecobius fasciatus; assembly: GCA_023553655.1. Lineage (NCBI taxonomy): Eukaryota > Metazoa > Chordata > Mammalia > Dasyuromorphia > Myrmecobiidae > Myrmecobius > Myrmecobius fasciatus. The sequence goes on along the minus strand of JAJPUD010000423.1, from coordinate 409,643 downwards.
AAGATTCCTAACCATGAGTTATTCCAAAGAACAGGAAATACACTTTGTCTCAGGAAATGGCAGGCTGTCTTCAAGCAAAGGCTGGATGACCATTTGTCGGGTATGGCATATACTTTATGAATAGAATATGGGATATTCTTTTCCAGGAATGGGTTGGACTAAGTGTCTGTGAAGATTCCTGCTAATTGTCACTATATAAATGATATTCTCCTCCCCTTCAATTAGCTTGCACAGATAAGCCTGGAAAAATCAAAGTTGCCTCAAAATACACCCTATGAATTAAGTTCTCCTATGAAGAACTTAATTATGAATCCCAGAGGCCTGGGAGTTCTTTAAATATTTCTACCTAAAATATTGTCATAAAAATCAAAATACGGAATTAGAAAAATAACTTACTTTGATCTAGGTTGATGTACCAATCCTGGAACCTCTTTAGCAGGCTTAAGTTTTACATTTGCACTGGCACTTTTTTCCTATAAAACAAACAAATAAAAGAAAGATTAGAAAATTGGTAGGTAGGCAACCAAACATAAATTCATGATTTGAGGATTAGGATTATATGTAGAGAGAGATAATTATGATGCAGTGGAAAGGTATGGGACAATGGCTGGATTTAGAGTAAGGAGACTTATTGGGATCTAAATCCAAATCACCTAAATCCTACTTTCTGTTACTCTGGGTAATTTCATTGGGTCAATCCTCCTCAACTATATAATCAGGAAGAGGGGGAAAAAGTGAAATTGAGTTCTTATAGCAGCAAAACTATAAATTTGAGCAAATCCTGAGTCTGTGGGACCTTCAATCACAACTTTTTGGGTCTTTGTTTCTTTATTTGTAAAATGAAGGGGGCAGACCAGTTGGTTTTTGAGATCCCCTTTAGTTCTATGATCTATGGTTTTCACAGTTTTGTCATATCAGAATGGTCTTAAAAACAGAGTACACAGGAGGAATCTGTCAACTCATCTGATTGAATAATTTAAGCCTGGTAAAGTGAAGGTATTGCTTATAAAAATTTGACAGTTCATTATTAAGATGATGTTGAGAAAACAAAACATAAATATTTAATTCTCAACTCCTAAGAAGAAAGATGAATGAAAATTAGCAGGTGTGAGGAATGAGTTGAGAAAGAGAGAGAATATAAGATTCTAGGAGAGAAAACCAAGAATGATAGTCAAATCAGTAAAATCTCAATCATCATCTCTTTCCCCAAACTGATTAAAATTGGCTACCTATTTATCTGTAAGTAGTAGCTATGATTACCAAGACAAAAAAGTGCTCACTGTGTCAGAGGAACATGTAAATATATGACTAAAATGACTACCAATCTCAGTCTTTTTAAAAAATAAAATTGAATTCAAATGAACTCCTTAAATTTATTCTCTGCCTGAGATCAAGATATACACTTTATTATAAATAAAAGAGAAAAATGACCCATAAATTTTAAACACCAATGTACTAATTGCATATGTAATCTATATGCTTATAATACTTTGCTTTTGAAAAGCTCAAATTTTTTTACGTCTTTACCAAAGAATGAAATTTTTTATTCTTATTTCTATTTAAGGCATAAATACCTGAAGAATTAGAAAATTCACTGAAATCAGTATGCTAGAATTATTAACTTATAACTAACTCAATCTTTTCCTCACATGCCAGAGAGTAAGTCAATGCACCAAATCCCAAGAATTGGTTATTTAAAAAAAAACAAAAATCTGTCTTCCCTTTAACTGTTGATTGAAGTTATGCACCAATATCAATGAGATTAAAATACTGTAGTTATAGAGAAGATACAATCTAGTTGCTGCTATCTGTATGATATTGGCTACTGGCTATTTAAAATAGAGCAATTATGGTTGCACTTCCTATTAGAAAGAAGTAGTTATTAAAGTTCCTTAATAGTCCACATTATGTAAGGTGTCCCAAAAGTCTTAGTGGGGTGAAAAAACTTACGTTATACATATATAATATATATGTAGTATATATATTATATATATCCCTATACCCATATATCTATATCATCACCTCTTACCCAGATTATTGCAACAATCTCCTAGCTTGCCTTTTATCTTAAGTCTCTCCCCTCTCCAAATCATACTAGACACAATTACCAAAATGATATTTCAAAGCACAAGTCTAATCATATCATTCTCCTGGTAAAAATTGCCAGTGGCTCCCTATTTCCTTTAGGATAAAATAAATAAATCCTGTTTGGCATTTAAATCCCTTCACCATCTCATTCTGGCCTGGTTTTCCAGGCTTATTAAATATTAGTCATGTTCATGAACTGTACAATCTAGTCAAAATGGCTTATTTGTTATTATTCATTTTCTACAATAGACCCCATCCTAGAATGTTCTTTCCCCCCTCCACCTCTGGGAATCATTAGGACTCTTAAAACTCAGGCCAACTGTTATGTTCAGCATAAGGCTTTTTGTGAACCCCTTTGCAAGTGCCATCCTATATTGCTTCTGTATTTACTTTTTATACATTTTGTATTACTTAATATATGCATCTATTGTTTCTCCTGCTGGAATGTAAGCTCTCTGAGGGAAGGAGCTGCTTCATTTTTGTTTCTTTGTTTTATTTCGTTTTACAGTTTTTGTATCCCCAGGGCTCTAGTACAGTGCCTAGTACATAGTAGGAACTTAAAAAATACTTAGTGATTGCATCATTCACTTGAGCATTCTTGCTATTTAGATCTGAGATTAATAAGAGCATTTAATGGAAAAACATGATCTATCAAAACCTCACATTTTTTCAAAGTCTTTGAGCAAAATATGAAATCCACCAGAACTTAAAAAATTGCTGGAATAGGACAAAGATTTCCAATGGAATTGTATACAGTATATAGCAAATGTAATTGATTTACCATTTATATGCAATAGTAATATATTTATTTTCAATTTATAAAACCGTATCTTTCAAAGGGAAATGGATTTACTATACTAGACATTTATTAAAAATAGATTGCAGAGATAGGATAAAATCTCCAAGCAATATACAATCAATGACACCAGTAGCCTTGAAGTCAAACTTCATTTTCATCACTTACATGTCCCTATGCTCCAGGTAATAAACCCAAAGCTTGTAGAACAGAAAATAATGTTTTTGTTTTAAAAACAAAAGTCAAGATTTGCCAGGCTGGCTCCTTCCCACTGGCTCCAAGTTGGGGCTGTGGGATTGATCCTATCTAATAGAAAGAAGAATTGAGTTCACATTAAAAGTGTTACATTTACAAGTTTATGATAGTGGATCTCACTCAGTCTCAGATTTTTCATCTGTAAAATGGAACTTACAGTACTTCCACCCTAAAATTGTCATGTGGCTCAAATGAGATAAAGTATTTAAAAACATTTTGCAAATCTTATAGCACCCTTACAAGTGTCAGTTATTATTTTCTGTTGGTAACTGTTTTCTGGAGTGATAAGAATATTTATTGATGTGCTAGGCTTTATACTAGGGGGTGATAGAGACACAAACAAACAATTTCTGTCCTCAAGGAGTTTACATTCTACCATTCTACCAGAGTTAGATAATATCTAAAGGAGTGCTGGAAAGTGAAAGAGAGGGGAAAGGTGGAGGTGTTCACCATTAATGAGTTCTGGAGATGGCTTAAGAAGTCAGGTAAAGTCCTGGATGGGACAAGATAATTTGAAGGCCCCTTTATTAGAAAAACCATGGTGGTTTGATAGACTGAGTCCAAGTTTTTGGAATAGAGATAATATAAGATGGACAGAGCTGTGGGACAACATAGAGTATAATTAAGAGTTGGATGGATACTGCAGAAAACTTAGCACACAGATTCTTAATCCTTGGTCCATGGAGCCACAAGGCGTCTGTGGAATGATTTAAAAGCATCTCTGAACATAAATGGGAAAAATTACATTTTTATTTCAACATAATTAGTTCCTTTATAATCCTATATATTTTATTTTATACATTTAAAAATGTTATTTAAGGAAGTAGGCTTCACTTGACTGCCAAAAGGTCTATACACACACACACACACACACACACACACACACACACACACACACACTGAACCACTGACTTTTATTTTATAGATGTGGAAAATGAAACCTAGATGAGTGAAGTGACTTCAGGGAAATAAAAGGCAATTAGAAACTAGATGGGATTTGATGTGTGTATCTATGCATGTATATATACATATATGTATGTGTATATATACACATATGTAGCTATGTGAAAATATATTTCATATGTGAATCTATATGAAGTATATTTCTGAAATATGTTTCATATATTTGAAAAAAATAAATATAAGAAAATGGGAATGATAGTTTCATAGTATTCTAAGGTTTTAAGGTTCTTTCCAAATAATCAAGGCATGTAGAACAAGTATTATCATCACCATTTTACATATGAGTTTCACAAAGTCTCAAAATGAAAAGGGATTTACACAAAGTGTCAGAGCCAACAAGTGTCAATCAGGAATTCCAAGTCCTAATTCCAAGTCTGAAGTTCTTGAATTGGTGCTACCTTTTAAGGAAGATGGATCACACCCTTGATTTCTCAATTATAAAAAAAGCAAAGCCAGTATCAGTCCTAATATATACTTGGTACCTCTGTTGGTGCCTATGAAACAATTTTCAAAAGAAACACTGGAAGATGCACATAAGACAATGCTGTGTCAAACACAGATTGTTTAAATGAAAGCTTTCTGGTAGCAAAGAGAGTGAGCAGTGGGACCACAGTGAACAGTAAATTATAAATTTACTGTTCATAAATTCATAAGTTTATCCAAAGCATAATGTATCTGAGCAAAAAAGATGGAAGAATGGAAAATGTTATTTATTCTGGAATCAGACCTGGGTTCAAAAGCCACCTCCATCACCTACTACCACTGTACTACATTTCTGTCTGTTCCCTCATCAGTCAAATGAAAGAGTTAGACTAGATGGAATTGAAGTCACTTTCAGATCTCTTCCCTTGATCTTAATGTCCTCCTCTGGAAAATAAGAGGATTGGATGAGATGGTCTCTGCCCTGAGGTCCCTTCCACCTATGAGCCTGTGAATGCTTCATCTAAGAGTCTTCACTCTTCCAAAAAATCACATGCTATTCTTTCTCTAAATTCTCTTAACTCTTATCTGTGACACAGACCACCAGAATCATGACCAGCTTTCCTGGTGAAACAGAGCAATGACAAATATCAAAGTGAAAAGAAAAAAAACTGCTTTGTCTGCTCAGTCAGATCTCACTATCTTCTTCCCCTGAGTAATTTGCAAGACTCAGAGCAGTCATGTGGAATCCAGTCTTCCATATTGACTGGCCAGATGTATAGCTTTCTTCTAATTCAGTTGCCCACAAAGAGAAAGTCTGCATCATTTATTCCTCCCACGAGGTTAAGTACTCAAACCAGTTTCTAAGCCATGAAGAAAAATGGTTTACCTAGAAGAGTAATAGAAACACAAAGGCTATGGAAATTGTCTGGAAACCCATAATAGGGGAACTCATTTTTCATTTTAGAAATCTAGTAGCCTAGGGAGCTATGTCAAGAGACATAATTAAGTTGGAGAAGACTATAATTCATACTGTGAAGGTGAGGTCACTATCCATCTATCTGTCTATATATGCAAAACCACTGGTGAGCTGCAGAGGGGAAGGGAAGGAAAGGAAAAAAAGCACTTATTAAGTGCCTACTACGGGCTAGTCATTGTGATAAGCACTTTACAAAGATTATCTCATTCAGTTCTCACAATAATCCTGAAATAATATATACTATTATTATTTCCATTTTATAGATGAAACAGAGATTAAGTGATTTGCCTAATATTATATAGCTAATAAGTAGGGAAGGGAAGGAAAAAAGCATTTATTAAGTGCCTACTATGTGCTAGCCATTGTGATAAGCACTTTACAAAGATTATCTCATTCAGTTCTCAAAATAATCCTGAAATAATATATACTATTATTATTCCCATTTTTATAGATGAAACAGAGATTAAGTGATTTGCCTAATATTATATAGCTAATAAGTATCTGAGGTCACATTTGAACTCAGATCTTCTCAGGTCCCGGCTCAGAGTCTATGTAGTGTACCACTTAGCAGTCTGGAGTTGAATATATGGAGCACTGGGCTTTTTCTTTCACGATCTTTCTTAGCAATGCATGAAAGCTTGTATATTGTGCCAAACATAAAACAGCATATGCCTTATTCATCTCTAGCCATTCCTTCGAGAACCATATTCCTACACCATTATCAGTGGGCTATATAATAAGAAAAGTCTTATTACATGTAGTTGCTGTTCAATTTTGCCCAGATCTTTGTAACCTCACTTGGGATGTTCTTGGCAAAGATATTGGAATGGTTTGCCATTTTCTTCTTCAGCTTGGTTTACAGATAAGGAAACTAAGGTAAACAGGGTTAAGTGATTTGCCCAGCATCACAGCTAATAGGTAAGTGCCTAAGGCTGGATTTGAACTTGGGAAGATGAGTCTTCCTGACTCCAAATGCAGTGCTATATACTATGTCACTTAGCTGCCAATTCAGCAACCATAGAATACGTAGGGTAAACATAAGATAACAAAGGGTAAAACATAGGGTAAAACAGTTTAAAGCATTCCCTTGACTGAAGAGCCAAAGAGCAATAAACAAAAACTCCATCCTCCAATTCACTTCCCAAATATTCTGAATTAAGTGAGCTCTGTACATGCAGCATTCCTCTTAAACTAAGTAAGTGCCAGCAGGAGACTCAGACCTGTACTGATCAGAGGTCTCAAATTATTCTATGTTTTAACTTATTCTATTATCATTTCATGGACTCTAAGCATCCTTACCCCATGTGTTGCTGATACAGCCTTAGGACCAGTATCATTTTTACATGTGGTAATATTCTGTGCTCCTTGGGAAGCATCTTATAGGTCCTAAATAGTGGATGGGAAACCAGACTTGGGATTCAGGAAGACAGGTTCAAGTCTAGTTTTTGAAACCTATTGACCATATGACCCATCAAGGGATTTAATTGCCAGTGCCCCAGGCAATTGCAGGAGAGTAACTTGCAGGAGAATTACAGATATGTATTGCTAAGGAGTAATTTCTTTACTGGTAATTCCCTTCATCAATAAAATCACATTTCCAGCCCTATTCTTTTTCTCAAAAAAACCAAAATAAATTCCTTTATGGAGAGAAAATATAGGAGCTTTGGAGCTAGAACACCTAGGCTCAAAGTCCTGGTCCTCAGAGCCCATGGAACCATGGTTCCACACCTATCCTCCCCCTTAGAGGTCAAAATGTACTTTGCATGTATTCAATCTGATGCATCCTTTATCTTTTACTTTATATTACAATTGTGTGTATTTTCTATCCCTTTACTGGACTGTAAATTCCATTAAAGGTGGTACAGTAGACAGGATATTGGACATGGAATTAGGTAGGCTTGATTTCAAATCTAGCTACAGTTACTTAATAGCTATGCAATCTATTTAAGATGCCTGGATCAGTTTCCCCATATGTAAAATGGCAGCAATAATAATAATAATAACCTATCTCCTAGGGTTGCTGTGTGGATTGAATGAGTTAATATTCCCAAAATGCTGTGTAAACCTTAATGTGCTATATAAAAGACAGGTATCATTGCTATTGTTACTAAAATTTATATCTGTCCATGTAATCATTCTGCTTATAATTTTTAGTGATCCTCTTTTTTTTCTAATTAGAATAGCTCATACTTCTTTGCCTAGTATGACTCTTAATAGATACTACTTGATAAATACCTACTATTTGTAGAAAATCATACAAGTATAAGGATGAGCCCCTCAATTAATCATTTAATTAACAGAGTAAACTAGATAGTAAAGAGCTTTCCTATCACTTTAGTACCATGTATGGATATGCCTTTAATCACTATGAAAGGATCATAGAATGTTGCTAGGCAATGCATGAAAGGCAGATGACATCATATTGGAAATTGCCTAAAAAAAAGAACACATTAAAATATAAATCCCCAAACATCTCCTCACCACAAATATAAATATTTAAAAATTGCCTGCTGTTTTGAACTACTCATACCACTACATAAATAACAGAAAACTGACTGTAATACCATAATTTGTTTTCTTAATTGAAAACCTTTGCAAATACATTTAAAACTGAATACAGTACATTTACTGACTTGTCACAAACTGATCCCATGCACAGATAAAAACTATTTGTGATTTAGTTTTAGCAGAAAAAAAGTGAATTTAAGCTCTCCCCTACTTTAATTTTTTCTTGATGTCTGTTCACTTGAAGAGAAGAAATAAGAAGGATGTGATAGCAATGTTTAATATTTAAAAGGCAGCCAAGTGAAAGAGAGCTTTAGGCTTGTTCTGTTTGACCTTAGTGGGTAGGGAAAATATTAACAAATAAAACCATCAATAATGGGATTGACTCTGGAAGTAGTGAGTTGTTCATCATCAGCCAAGATCAACAACTCCACTTTAAGAATGCTATAGATACAGGTTGAATTAGTGGGTCTCTGTTTCCTGCTTCTAGCTACAAACTTCTGTAATTCTGCTCAAACTATTCTATGAAAGAATTTATTGGATGGTTAATCTCAGCTCTCTCGGATATTTTGGGGTTGTTTGTTGGATGAATGCTCATTCATATATCAATTTAATTTGATTGATTTGGATGGGCTTTATGATTGTGAAAGTTCATTTATGCTTGACTAGAACTTCTGGTTTTACCTAAGGCCTTCACACTAAACAACTAAAGTTATCTTTAACAACTGTTGAAGTGGCCTCAAGAATATAGATGCTATAATTTGGAGCTATGCTCAAAAAATTATCAAACTGTGCATACCCTTTGACCCAGCAGTGTTTCTATTGGGCTTATATCCCAAAGAGATCTTAAAGGAGGGAAAGGGACCCACATGTGCAAGAATGTTTGTGGCAGCCCTTTTTGTAGTGGCTAGAAACTGGAAACTGAAGGGATGCCCATCAATTGGAGAGTGGATGAATAAATTATGGTATATGAATGTTATGGAATATTATTGCTCTGTAAGAAACGACCAGCAGGACTATTTCAGAGAGGCCTGGAGAGACTTGCATGAACTGATGCTGAGTCAAACGAGCAGAACCAGGAGATCATCATACACAGCAACAACAATATTACATGATGATCAATTCTGATGGTCATGGCTCTCTACAACAAAGAATTGTCTCAAACCAGTTCCAATTGTTCACTGAAGAAAACCATATACAACCAGAGAGAGGGATATGAAATGTGGACCACAACATAACATTTTCATGCTCTTTATTGATGTTTGCTTGCATTGTGTTGCCTTTCTCTGGTTTTCTTTTTTTTCTTGTAGACAGGATTTTTCTTGCACAACTTGTCAAGTATTTTAACATTATTAACACGTAGTGGACTTCCTGCCATCTAGGGGAGGGGAGGAGAGACTGGGGGTAAAGTCTGTAATGGAAAGCTTTGTAAAGATCAATGCTGAGGAACTACCCATACATATGTTATACAAATAAAAAGCTTTAATAAAAAAAAAGAAGATAGATGCTATGGTGTAATGCTGACAGAGTGGTGACTTGGTCCAGTCATTTGGGAAAAAAAAGTAATCAAAGATTATGACCCCAACATCAGTAATAGCAAACTAGGCCTTGACCTCAAAAAAATAAAAGAAAGAAGAATAAAAGATCTATATATGCAAAAATATTTAGAGCAGTTCTGTTGCTCATAGCAAAAACTGAAAACAAAGGAGATGCCCATCAATTGGGAAATAGGACAAATGACAGGAGATGAATGAATATAATGGAATTGTTTGCTGTGAAAAATGTTGAAAGGAACAATTCCAGAGAACACTAGATCTTAATGTAGATTGAAATGGGCAGAGTCAGGAGAACAATGTATAAAGTAAGAAGAATATTTTAAAGGAAAAATAATCTTTGAAAGATTGAAGAACTCTGATTAGAGCAATGACCAGTTATGATTCCAGTGGAATGAAGATGAAGCAATGACCCACTTCTTGACAAAGGAGTCATGTACTCATGCTGCAGAATTAAATATATGTTTTTGATAAGGTAAATGTGTGGATTTGTTTTATCGAATTAGACCCATTTGATGAAATTGTATTTTTGTTTTATTATTTGGGGGAAAGAGGGAGTGCTAGGGAAATGTTCTATCAAAGAATAAAAGTAAATACAAGTAATATATAAAAGGAACATAGAAAATTAATATTGAGGTACCTCAAATACTAGCCATGTGACCTTGGACAATTCACTTAGCTTACTTAGCTAGGGGGATTAGGAGGTCCATGTATTTGGTGGCACTTGAGCTAAAATTTCTAGATATTCTAAGAAACTGAGGGGTAGCTGTGTAGTCCAGATAGAATGGTGAGTTTGAGGGGAGAAAGGAGTTGGAATGTTATATATGAACATGGCAAGTAGGCTAGTTTGAAAAAATCTGGGACAAAAATCAGAAGTAGTAAGGTCTAATGAGATTCACTGTGGAACGAGAGTCAAAAGACCTGAAAATTATTCTTGAAATATTTTGATGCTCCTAATTATGTCATTCACTAGAAGTATAATCTTGAGCAAGGTCCTCTTCTGGACCTGAGTTTATAAATGCATGTAGAATAGGCTAGGTGGATTTTCGAGGTTTCTTTCTAATACTTGTGTTCTATAATTTTGATGGAAATAAACAAACAACCAGAAAATAAAACCAAGAAATAAGACATAGAGAATAATCTTGAGCAAAGTCCTCTTCTGGACCTGAGTTTATAAATGGAAGTGGGATAGGCTAGGTGGATTTTCGAAGTCCCTTTCTAATATTTGTGTTCTATGATTCTGATGGAAACAAATAAACAACCAGGAAATAAAGCCTAGAAATAAGACACAGAGAAATTCCCTGGATTTCATAGGACTTGGATTTGGAAGGGCCCTCAGAGAGAGCATCCAGTTTTACATTTTATTGACATGGAAATAGATTCAGTAAATTGAGATTATCTTGTCAATGGTTACAAAGATAGGAATAGCCAGGTACTCAAAGGCAGACCTTCTGACTCTCAATTCCAGGGCTTTTCCACTACACTATGCTCCCTCCATTTTTCTATGATAGCTCTTACTATCTTATAAATGACTTCTTTAGGTTTTCCATTTCCAGGAAGGGCTCATGATTTCTATAAGCAAGCTAAAGTCTGGAACTTTTGTGCACCAGAAAGCAGAATATGAAAGCAATGATGCTCTTCTTCTTATTCTTGACATACCCTCTTATGAATTTACACTATATAATCACTTTTCTTCCCAGTGCCACATTAGGTCTCTACTCTCCAAAGCAATGAAAAGAAGTAGTATGGCACTCTAAGAACGAATGAATGAAAAAGAATTTACTGAGTCCTTACTATGTTCCAGACATGGTATCAGGTGGTGGGGATGCAGATACAAGCAAGCACAGTAAGGAGCCTTGTCTACGGGGCAAAGGTGTCAAACTTTCAACCACCTAAAGGTACCCAAAATACCCATGTGCTGCCCAAATCAGATTAAAACATAACTGGGAATGTTTAACAAACTAAATGAAAATACATAGAAAAAACACAGATAATGTTTAATTTGTGATTTTCAAAGTCAACAGGTAACTGAAAAGATACTTTTGATTTGAGTTTGACCAATACTGGGGGAAGGCAATGTATATAGGAGTGCTAGAAAGGGAAAAGGACATGGTTTGGGAATGGCTAAAAAGGAACTACAGGGATAGTCCTAGGGTGAAAGGAGGGAGGCTAAAAGTAAAGGATGACTTCTGCTTATCTCCAGAGAAATTAAGTTCCTAGAAAAGGAGAGACATTCCTTTTGTATAGCATAATTTATATGTACTAATAATAACAATAAATACTAACAAGCTAGTCTTTATATAGCACATTAAAGTTTGCAAAGTGCTTTACAAATAATATCCCACTTGATCTTTATAGTAACCCTCAGAGGTAAGTGGTATTATTATTTCAGTTTTACAGATGAGGAAACTGAGGAAGACAGAAATTAAGTTGCTTGCTCAACACCACACATTTAGTAAATGTCCTTAGGCTGGATTTAAACTTAGGTTTTTTCAGTTCCAGATCTAGTGTTCAATTAACTATACCATTTAGATTTCCCTAATTTATTAGAGTTTAACCAAATGGCAAAAAAGTGAGTACCAGTCGTGGAAAGATGCAAATAGGTTTTGCATTCCAGAGGGAGAGTAGGTCAGAATTTACTTATGTCCATTTCACTTTAGCTCTTATAAGAGTGAAAGGTCATTTGTAATTCTTGGAAAAAAATTTCATTCTTTGCTGTCCTCTCCAATTCCTATTTCCACATTATACACTCACACACACACACACACAAATGCCTATGCTCTTTAACAAATTCTTCCTACCAGAAGTAAAAGAAAATGAGCTAAAAAGTCAATATTTTAACAGTGCCCCCAGGCTTTCTAATGAAGAGATGTGTCAGATATACCATGGTATGATTATTTTACAATGTGGAGTCAGGCATTAAATTTCTATATAGAGTCATGACAGTCAACAGTCAAGTCTAGTGTACTTTCATTATTGATGTACGTTTAGCCCCAGGCTGCCAGAAAATATGGCTTATAGTTACAGTCCAAATTTTAAAGAATTCCTCAAAAGGCAAGTATCACACATGAACAATAAAGAATGTGATTCTCTTCTTCTTTACAGGAATGGTGCACTGCCTGGAGTATCATTATTTCATGCTTTGAATAGGAGATATATTTTTATAATTTACAGGTTATTCTATCTAAATTTCTTTTATTTATATATCTTTATAACACTATTTCCTAGAACTGATAACATTATTAAGTATAAATCTAAGAATCTCAGTGTCCTTCCACTACTTTATATTCAATTTTGGTATTGTTTATGAACCAAATTGATTGGTTCATTGATTAATTGAACCAAATCAAGCTCAGAATGATTTGGGGTGGGCAGAAAGACTGTCCTGTGAGCCATAGAAAGACTTGTGAACTTTTGAGAAATTGGAAAATTCTGGAATTTCCATGGGCATCTTAGTAGTGTCTCTGGAACAATATTGGCTAATGATAATATTTATGTTGGAAACTGAGTACAAACTAGACACAATAAAGGGAGTTTTATTACTCTATAAGAAATCCAAAAGAAAGCTACATCATAATTAAAGAGAATTTTATGAAAACTTCTAGCAACCTAAAGCCATGAGTCCATCCCTTTGCCACATGAGCTCTTTAAGTTTGTCTATTTTTTTCCCAGAATGGGGTTGTTAATCCATAGCTTATGAAATTCTTAAAACAAAAATTGTTTACAGTTCTGTTTTAGAATAATTGGTTTCTGCTAATACTGTTAATACTATGTTTTTTAAGTTCTGCATTTAAAAACATAATTCAGAAAAGGAGGTTCTGTATTGTGAGCAGACTGTCAAAGTGGTCCATTACACAAAAAAGTTTAAGAACCCCTGCCCTAGATTTTGTATGTAATTTGTGGAAAGTATGTCCCTAGTTTTCAGGGATAGTTCATGCTGATTGTTTTTACTATGCAACCTCAGTAAATACCTTTTTTTTAAATTTTTTTTTAACTAAAAGCTAATTAAATATGCCTGGTTAATAAATATCAATGGTCAGTCAATTCAGGAGCACAATGATGGGGGCTCATCATTTTAGAACTCCATTTCCCACCCAATCTCTAAAATTGTAAGATGAGAAACCTTCTTATAACCTACCTGCCAGTATGAGAAGGGAGTCAGGATAATTGCCCATGTATTTATAAAAAATAGCCACCAGACACTAACTGGTTCTTCTTTGTATATGTTGAACCACTTTTTGTATTGCAGGATCATTGATTTAGAGCTGAAAGGGGTGTAAATGTCATTGAGTTCAATCCCTTACTTTATGGATAAGGAAATTATGTTCTAGAAAAATTAAATAACTTGCCAAGGGTTATATTTCTAGAAAATATCTGAGGCAGGATGAAGCCCAGGCCTCCACCAGTCTCTTTAAAAGACTGGAACCTTCATAAAGAGCATAAAGTTAGGAGCTAATTTTCTTCCTTTTTTAATAAAATATTTTTATTTTCAAAGCATATGCACGGATAATTTTTCAACACTGATACTGGCATAGCCTTACATTCCAAATTTTCCTTCTCCCCTCCACTCCCACCCCTTGCCTAGATGGCAAGCAATCCAATACATGTTATACATATATAAGTATATATAGAAAATATAAGTTAAATCCAATATATATATAAACACATTTATACAATTACCTTGCTGCACAAGAAAAATCAGATCAAAAAAGGAGGAAAATGAATAAGAAAAGAAAATGCAAGTAAACAACAACAAAAAGAATGAGAATGTTATATTGTAATCCACACTCAGTTCCCACAGTCCCCTCTCAGGGTATAAATGGCTCTTTTCATCACAAGATCATAGAGACTGGCCTTAATCATCTCATTGTTGGAAAGAGTCACGTCCATTAGAATTGATCATTGTATAATATTGTTGTTGTATACAATGATCTGGTTCTGCTCATTTCACTTAGCATCTGTTTTTGCAAGTCTCTCCAGGCCTCTCTGAAATCATCCTGCTGGTCATTTCTTACAGAACAATAATATTCTATAACATTCATATACCATAATTTATTCAGCCATTCTCCAATTGATGGGCATCCATTCAGTTTCCAGTTTCTAGCCACTACAAAAAGGGCTGCCACAAACATTCTTGCACATGTGGGTCCCTTTCCCTCCTTTAAGATTTATTTGGAATATAAGCCCAATAGAAACACTATTGGGTCAAAGGGTATACAAGAGTTTGATAACCCTTTGAGCATAGTTCCATATTGTTCTCCAGAATGTTTGGATCCGTTCACAGTTCCACCAACAATGTATCAGTGTCCCAGTTTTCCCACATCCCCTCCAACATTCATCGTTATCTTTTCCTGTCATCTTAGCCAATCTGACAGGTGTGTAGTGGTATCATAGAGTTGTCTTAATTTGCATTTCTCTGATCAACAGTGATTTAGAGCACATTCTCATATGATTAGAAATGCTTTTAATTTCTTCATCTGAAAATTATCTGTTCATATCCTTTGACCATTTATCAATTGGAGAATGACTTGAATTCTCATAAATTTGAGTCAATTCTGTATATATTTTAGAAGAGGCCACTATCAGAATCCTTCAATGTAAAAATGTTTTCACAATTTATTTCTTCCCTTCTAATCTTGTCTGCATTAGTTTTGTTTGTAAAAATACTTTTCAGCTTAATATAATCAAAATTATCTATTTGGTGTTCAATTTTGAGTTCCTGTTCTTTTTTGGTCATAAATTCTTTCCTTCACAAATCTGAGAGGTAAAATATAAGAGCTAATTTTCAACATAATTTTCTAAATTATATAATTTTCAATTTTTTTAACTAGGAAACTTTACAAAGGAAATCTAATTATGATTTAATAAACTCATCAAGGAGTATGTCTTTCATCAAAGATCATGTGGTGATAGTGGGGGCAGAAAATTTTCAGACCTCTTTCTCAATTTTCCTTAAGGTATTCATTCTTCCAACTACAAGAAAGGAAAGGAAAGTTTTATAAGCCAGTATTTTTCTCCCTTCTTTCATTACTTTGCCCATTTTATGTTTACAGTAAAGACTAAAACACAGAATGGACCTAGGTGGATACAGATAATAAAGGAATAGGCTCTATTTAAGGAGCTAAATGTTACTCTGGAAAAATCTAACAGAATATTACTATAACAGCAGACTTTTTCTGCATTGTGAGAAAGACAGATATTCTGAAATAAGCCTTCTTAATGAAAATCCATGTTCCTAAACAAATAAAATTGTCACTCCACTTTTTAAAACCTCATTTCAGCAAGGCACAAATTGAATGTTAATAACTGCTATGCAACAGAAATTATCTATAAGAAAAGATGCCAAGGCAAAAGCTTGGTGTTTTGTATAAACACCTATCTGTAGGCCGTTATTACTATTAGTTGTTTTAAACTGTAAACTCCTGAGTGGGCAGGAAATCACCTGCTTAATTTCTTTATATTTCATTATATGTGGGCAAGTGTTTAATAGGTAATTTTTTTGACACTGAGCTTGGTTCCTTGTCTCCAAAAATACTGTGTTTCCAAAAAATTGTTAATATCCTCATGGCCCCTGTCATGTATTATATTCCTATGTTATATCTGGTTATATCTTTAAAACTGATTTTTTTCTTCTATAAAGGTCACACTTATGTGATCAAAGAATCTCATAATCTGAGTTGGAAGGGACATCTGAGGTCAGAGAGTCTGGTACTTTCAGGATCCTACTTTTGCAGCAGAATATTTGTACCACAGCTATAAATTACCATTTCATTGTTTCACTACTTAAACAAAAGAACATTTTCTCCTTCATAAAAACAAAAAATAGTGATGCAAGTAATAGAAGTAAGCTAATATATGTACAAGGAGACTTCTAACTTGGCGCTAGCAAGGTCTATTCTTTTTAAAACTTTCATTCAACAGAAGACAAAATGAGAAAGTGAAGGAAGTGTAACATTATTTTTTGTTTTTGAATTCCAATTAGTGTTGCATCACTTTCCATATCAGCCAAACAACTGAAAACTTAATGAGATCCTATTTAATTAAACTGAGGTCAGTGGAAAACAAAGCATGTAGCACGAAATATTCCACCAACCCTGTAATGAGGAGCAAAAAATAAAAATACTCATCTTCCCTTACCTAATGCATTACATAGCTCAGATGTATCAGAGATTGAGTCAGAGTGGAGTTGGGAGTCAATACTGATAAATGAACCAACAGTGTGTGACCACTGGGCAGATGGCTGATTGCTAGGGAAATAGTTTAGTGGGGGAAACAGAATGCAAGACTGGAACCAAGTCTTTACAGGGTAGTGTTGGCAAATAAGAAAACAAGCACCTTCCATTTTCACAAGACTAAAATCAGATCCATTCTTGTAATTTTAAAAGCAGGAGAGAATTCAACATACCTCATTTCACCATGTGTGTGTATGTGTGTGTGTGTGTGTGTGTGTATTTCAATCATGTCTGACTCTTCATGACCCCATTTGGGGTTTCTTGGCAAAGATATTGGAGTGGTTTCCCATTTCCTTCTCCAGCTAATTTTACCGAGAGGAAAACTGGGGCAAGCAAAATTGAGTGACTTGCCCTGCACCATTTCACAGCTAGGAAGTGTCTTCTGCCTGGTTTCAATTCAGATCCTTCTTCCTCAAGACCCAGTGCTCTATCAACTACACCACCTAACAGCCATTCCACCCTACCTATGATGAAATTCTTTCACAATAAGTCTGAGGGGTAACAGGATGTAGTGGACAGGTGCTGGATATAGAATCAGAAAACCTGCTGAAATATCACCTATGACATTTACTACCTGTGTGATTCTAGACAAGTTACTTAACCAAAAACCTTATTCCCTTCCCTTCCCCTCTATCTTTCTCTCTCTCTGTCCTCAACCTCAGTTTTCTGTGTATAAAATAGCAATAATAACATCTATAATACCTACCTAAGAAAGTTGTTATAAAAAATCCAATGACAATGACAATATATATTAATTATTTTGTAAACTTTAGAGTGCTAAGCAAATTCCAATTATTATTATTATATGACATGTGATTATGTATGTGTATGTTTATTATATTATTATATATATTATTATTAATGTATTATATTATTATTAGAGTGGTAGCAAAGTGCAGAGGAAGGAACATTGCAGCTGGAGGCAGGAGGCCAAAGTTTCAAAGCCCAATTCTACCACTTGTACTCTCTGTGCCTCAGTTTTCTTCCGTCTAAAAAGAGATTGCTGGATTAGATTTCCTTTAAGTTTTCTACTGGCCCTGAATCTATAATGTCTATTATAAATATCTGATGTAAGGGTATCAAATGTTACTACATCATTTGTGATGCATTAACATTAGACCTTATATGATGTTTAATAAATAATGATTAGGTCTTAAAGACTTTCTTGTTTGACTCTAAATCCATTAACTGCTCTTTTAAAATTTAAAAGCCAGCCTTAAACAGCAAACAAATTCACACAGAGGTATTAAAATATTTGCTTGTATTGAATAAGCCAGCAGGCTGTCTCAGTGGCAAGCTGGTACATCACTGCAGCTCATTCACCATAGTGATATACAGCTTTGGTTAGACTGACAAAAATATAGAACTGAGTAGGAGGTGTTTACATGTGTTGTAATTTAACAATGTGCAATTTAACAGAATTTAATGTGCTTGTGACATTTCCGAGCAGAGAGTAGTCTGAGGTCATCAGAAGGAATTATGAACTCTTCCATCGAGCTCCATTTTTATGATGGGAGCAGCTCAGTACTTTACAGAAAACTTAAGGAATGGAATGAAACATCTGGAGAGAATCAGGCTAGTACAGTGCACTTCTAGAGAAATGTATGAGAGGCTGAAGTCAGAGCCATTTCAACCAGCTGTTTCAGTATGAGAAGCAATCAGGCCAGGCTCAACACTACTGTCTTCATCTTGACCCAAACATAAGTCAAGATTACATGAAAAATGATTGGGTTTATAAACCTCATCTTCACAACCATGACCTTCCTGCTCCTTTAAGAAAAAAATAAAATGTGGTTAGACTAGGTACCTAACATGCCTAGTCTCATGCCCTTTGGATATCAAGGAATCTTTCCATATGCCCTATTTATTATGAAAGGAAACAAAATCTAGAATTTATCATATACACATAGTAAGTGGCAAAAATGCAATCAGATCTCAGATTTTATCACTCTGAGAACAGCCTTCCTTTTCTTTACGGGACTAAAACTATTTGGCTAATATTTATGGAGAACTTTAAAGATTACAGTATTATTCATTTTAAAAATCTCATTTGATTCTTGTAACACTTCTGGGAGATAGGCACTATTATACTAATTTTGCAGATGAAGAAACTGAGGCTTCCTGAGAAAAGTTAAGTGATTTGCCCATTGTCACACAGATAATAAATCTCTAAGACAACATGAGAACTACTCCATGTAGATTTACATAAAGTATAGAGAATTCAGCAAATCTAGGGACTTATGATTTAATTGGGAGAGATCACTTTATCAATGGAGTTTGGTGTCTTTTTCTGCATCTAAGACAGACTTAGAGCGTTGCCTAAGTAAAGCCTGGGAGATTGAGAACCTTTCCCAAAGTCAAACATCTGAGATATATCAGAGGTAGGGCTTGAACCTAGAAGTCTTCCTGGCTTAGAGGTCAGTTCTCTGTTCACTAAACCAGGTACTTTCTCTTATATGCATGTTCACATAGGAATAAAGAAATTAATTAATTGCAATAAGATGATTTGGCTACCAAATTTTCCATTTCTTTTTGATAAGCTTCAAATGCTCTGTTGGAATATGGGAGATCCAGGTTGGGAACCCTCAGGTTAAATGGAGTGATAGAGGGTACTGATTCATCCTGTGATAAATGACCAATAGATCCATGGAAAGTGTCCTGATGTACACATGATACACTATCAAAGCATGCTTGGAAAGAAGCATGCTTATGAAATCCTGAATAAAACCAAGTGGAATGCTTTGTACAATTCAGATAACACCACTGGATACTTTTTATAAATGCTAGAACTCAAGAGACTTCTATATTCTACTTCTTTGCCATGCAAAAAGGGAATCACTCCCACTCTGGTGCTAAAATGTACATTTTGCACACACATGCACAAATCTAGAATAGTGTTTCCCAGATTCCTTTGGCCATAAGAAACTTTTGGGTTTGGAATATATGGATAGAGTACATGAATACTGGTCCAAGAAATCTAGAAAATTAGTGTAGTCTTATGGAATGCATTCTAGATTTGGAATCAGAAACTTGGCTTTAAAAAACAGCCCTGCCATTTATTACATAGATGTCTTTGGCTAATCATCTAACATCAGTGGGAATTAGTTTCATCATCTGTAAATGAGGACTAGATGGTGTGGAATAATGGTTAGTCCTGAACTTGGAGTCAGGAATTCTTGGGCTCAGATTGTGCTTCTACTATTTATTATCTATATTTCCAAGGGCAAGTTCCTTAACTTCTTCCAGGAATAGTTTCTACTATAGAATAAAGAATAAAACCTACATTTTTTTCCAAACCTAAATCTATCATCAAATACTCTTAAGAAAGAAGAAAAGGAGTAAAACAAAGAACCTTTATGGGAGCAAAACACAGGAAATAAAACTTATTTTCATATCATAAAATATTATAGATAATAAATATTTGATACATGTTGGAGACCTTAGGGGTGGAGGGAAAAGGGAGCTTTAACAAAACATGGATTAATCTAACTAATACTATGTTAAAGCTATCAAGTTAAGGAAGTGATGCTTCTGGAAGGCAAAAATAATTTTAAATCTGGGGGCTACTGTTAGAAGTAGACAGGACCTCCTATTGCTTGATATCCTGCTCTATATAGAAAAACTAAGAAAGTATCTTCAGTGTATCCTATTGAAGTCTTAAGTCTAATCTGAAAGAGAATACTTTAACAATATCTCTTTTACTATCAACTATGAAATAATAACCTCTAACTCTCTCTCTAATCAGTCCATGAGGGACTTCTGCCTTGAAGAAACTAGGGCAGTAAATGGGCAAGGGCAAGGGCAAAGGACCCTTGAGTGAAGCACCTTTACTGAATTAAAGGTAATGCTCATCGAAGAGTAGTAGTCACTTGAAGGAAGTGGTCATAGAGAAATCTGAATGATTTCAAGAAAATGATTCTCCAAGATTAAGTGACTATTGTTCTGAGTTGATGAAGCTGTATAACTATATTTTTAGCATATTGTGAAATTTCCTTGTTCAAGAATCCTATAAAATGTTGCTTTGAAATGTCTTGTCTCAGCAAGATGTCCAAGGGCATAAGAGGGATGTCAATTTGGCTGTTTCTCTCTCAAGTAGAACAATACTTGGATTTAGAATAATGGTAAATTAATAAAAACTGGTTTTGGCAGGCTTGTGCCCACAATGTAGAATATAATTTTATATTTTTATTCAATAATATCTTGTCCAATGAGGAGTGAAGGAAGAGGTGTATAGGTCTCTCCAATGGAGAATTGAGTCACTCAGACATCTGGACAAAGGAGGAACCCACAAGGGAGAAATAGACAAGGAACTTGATCCTCTGAAGAGGAAGTTGGTTCAGATTTGACCATCTGAGTGTCAAGTTATCTGTATTTCCAAGGGCAAGTCTCTTAACTTCTTCCAGGGACTGTTTCCTCATCTATAGAATGAAGGAGTTTTATAACACCTACATTCTTTTCCACACCTAAATCTATTATCAAATACTCTTAGGAAAGAAGAGAGAAAGGGGGTAAAACAACTTTTATGGGAGCAAAACAGAAGAAATTAAGCTTATTTTCATATCACAAAAATGTTATAGATAATAAATGTTTCAAACTGATGGCTGAATTGAGCAATAACTCTAGATAGATAAATGATAGTAAATAACTTGAGTCATTTCCTGAACAACAGAGACTAATCATAAATTAGGTCTATATTGGGTCACAAAACAAAAGACTTCCTTTAGGATGTTATGAGTGATACTTGGATACAGGCAAGGGAGGAATGATATGTGTGTGTGTGTGTGTGTGTGTGTGTGTGTGTGTGTATAAACAGAGAGACAGACAGACAGACTCTTTTCTTCCCCATGCCCCTTTTGGAATGTTCTTAGATATCCTCCTTGATGATGTATGTGCATCTATACACCCATACATATATGAATATATATATATATATATATGTATATATATATATATATATATATATATATATATACACACACACACATTGAGATTAAGATTTTTGGAGGGGACAGGATGGGACTCAGGCTGAGTTGTGCAATACATGTTTCCCCTTAGATAATGTTAAAGCTACGGCGGCTTAATCAAGTCCTGAGGTAAAAATCTAGTCTATCACATTACTCCTAAGTGAATGTTGGAGTGGGAATAGTCAGAATTTTAACAAAACATAATTTTGTGCTTAGTATTTCAGAGGTAAGAATAATGCTAACATTGCTATTTTCTCAGAGAACACTATTCACACCATATGGAAGCACCAGGGTTGCTCAGAACACAATTTGGGAAATGCTATTCTAGAACAGTGTGTACAGTGCAAGGTAACAAGTCAGACATTATAAGCACATGTTCAGAGTACTACATGGAAAGAAGAGCTGGAAATGGGCAGAGATGGGGAAGGGGAGAAGAAAAGAGCAAATTAACAATAATTTAATAAATAAAATTAATAAATTATAATAATTAATAAAACCTTAAACAATACACAAGAGGAAGCCCAAAGAAGTTTACAAGGGAAACATAAAGGGCAATTTTGTTACTTCCTTGTTAAATTTAACACATACCTTTTAAAAATGTATCTTATGTTCATGGTTTCAAATAATATCTTTTAAAAATTTCTCTTTGTATATTTAATTGCAATGTTTATATTTGTTAATGATTTCTGACTTTCTAATTTTAAAAAGGGAAAAAAATATGAAGTCAGAAGACATAACGTTCCAGACTTGACATTCTGTTTGATAGTGGGTAAATCTATTATCCTTTCAGAAACCATAAAACGGGGATGGAGATACTTGAACTACCTAACTCATAGGGCTGCTGGGAAGGCACAACTTTATAGGAGCTATTATCCAAAAAGAACAAAGCTGCTCAATAGAGCCATGCCTAATGAGCCATTCTCCACCGCAATTCCTGCCTTTACTATGTATTTGTGGATAGGCTCAGAATCTATATTCAAAAGTCTATAGGAGTTCTTTTATGTTTTCCTTTCCCCCAAAAAACATTCACAACTGAAAACAGTGATAAGATATAGATTAAAAGCAAGAGGTCCAAGAGAGAAATGCTAAGGAAGAGTTCTGCACTAAATCCACGCTCACCAGTGCTCAGAAACAGTTGCATAATGATCCTGGGATAGTGATTCATGTCAGGGATAGTATCAAATATATGACCTTATGACTAGATGTGGAAATAAATACGACTGGGGCTGCCATGAAAACTAAAATTAAACATCATTTGCTTCCTTCTCCTATTTAAATAGAGTACACACTTTGACCTATATAGGTGGAGTCCTAACTCAAGCAGAAGCGTGCTTTTATTGACTCATGTTGAAAAAAATGTTATTTACTATTTGGAAAAGTCACTTCAACTCTCTGGGCTTCAATTTACAAACCTGTAAAATAATGAAATTGGACCAGATAACATCTCACTTAAGAAGCTAGAAAGCAAGGTGATATAGTAAAAAAGGGTGCTGGACTAGGAGCAAAGGAAATTGATTTAAATCCCAGCTCTCCCACTTAAAACCTATGTGAATTTGGGTAAGTCATAGTCTTTTGGGGCATCAGTTCCTTTACCTGGAAAATCAAGTGGTTGGATTAGATGACCTTTAAGGTTTCTTCTTCTACTAAATCTATAATCCTATTATAATAAAATAAACTCAGAGGCTTTTATTAAATCTGTTGTCTAATAGTATTCAATCTAATCTATAAATCTTGACTAAGAGGAAGAGCCCAGACCAGTCATTCTGCAATCTCAAGACTTGCTACCATGCATCAGCTGTTATTCCTCTGCTGCACCCCCATCCCTCCCATCAGTGAGTTCCTCCCTGAACCTTCTTTTTGAGGAAGGTCCTAGATCCTCATTCTTGGGACTCTTCCATCATGTCCCTTAAGCATAGTGTCCAGTATATAGTAGATACCCAATAAATACTTATTGATTTGATTAATATATGCATTTGTGTTTATGCATACTCATATATGACACACACAAATATATGTATATATGTATATATATACATACATACATACCCTATATAACTATATGAAAAATACTAATATAAACTCTGGGTCCAATTATAATTGTTTGCATGTGTTCTATCATATTAAATTTGAATGCAGAGCTTTTCTCTTTGTATCTCCAGAGCTTAACATAATGTCTGATACATGGTAGGTACTCAATAAAAACTTAGTGAACTGAGTATTAAATGCTTGTATTATTTCTTTGTATCTTCACAACTTAGTATAGTGTCTGACACCTTGTAGGCATTTAATTAGTGCTTTAATTAACTTAATTTAAATTTAATTAAGTAATAAATTAAATTTGAATTAATTTAATAAATATTTTAATGAATAAAAGTCTTCTCACGGACTTTCTGTATGTGGACAATTTAGTGCTTAATTACATAGTTCCATCTTTAAAGCAGATGTATTTCAACAATTCCTTTTGTTAGAAACTTTGTTACCAGAGGAATTTTTCTTGGGTGGTAGTCCTTATCTCATCACTTACTAGCTGTCTGATTTGGGCCAAATCATACTTCTTCTAGCTACAGATGTTTTTATAAAATAAAGGGCTAAGATAAATTTGAAGGTGCTTTTTGATGCTCAAATTCTATGATTCAGGGTAGAAATAACATAAGATGCCTAGCAATATATTCTAGAATGCCAGGAGAGGGGATAAAGGGAAATATAAAAAATATACAAATGTCATCACTAAATGATTAAAATAATAACACATTAATATAGCGTTCTAGGACTTATGAAGTGCTTTCCTCCTAACAATGATGTGCTAGGAAAACCAAAAGGTCAGCTCTCCAGAAGAAATAAAAGTAGTGTTCAGGACTGAGTTTTCTGAGTTTATTCTGAATTATTCACATTTTTCTAACACAAGTATAGACAATCAACAAAATAGCAAATCAATTCCTGATTTGTATCATTTGCCAATTTCCAAGTGTGAATGCTCGCTCTGAAAGATTAACAATTCTTGGAGCTGGCTCTAGCACACCCCTACCTATAAGGAAGGTAGCTAATTAACTCAGCAAACTTCCTGTACCAACATAGAACTACTTTACAAATTTTAACTGACTGAGAATTGACTGAGAAGGTTAAGTTAAAAAATTAATAAGAATTTAGTAAGTCCCTGGTGTGTGCCACGTGCTGGGGTTGCAGATATGAATGAAATTGATGGTTTTTTCAAATTGTCTTAGCTGGAGTCCCACAGCATGAACTAGTGGACAGTCTTGAATTCAGATCTATCTTCAATGCTAACTTGGGATCCATTATGTAACACTGCTTCTATAACAGATGGGATTACCCCAGTTTTATAGATGAATAAAAACCAAGGTTCAAAGGATTCATCATCATAGTAGGTATAGAGAAAGGACTGAAATCTAGGTTTCTTGTGACTCCATATCCAGCATTCTTTTTTTTTAAATCTTCATTTATTTATTTTAAAGTTTTTAATTTACAAACATATGCATAGTTAATTTCCAACATTTCCCCTTGCAAAACCTTGTTTTCCGAATTTTTTTCTCCCTCCCTTTCTCTCTACCTCCTCCCTTAGAGGGCAAGTAATCCAAAATATATGTTAAATGTGTAATTCTTCTATACATATTTCCACAATTGTCATGCAATATTCTTTGTTAACACAGCACACATATTCTCAAATCAAATCTCAGAAAAAATAAACTCTTTAAAGTTAATGTTAACAGGTGACATTAAAAAAACATATACAATGTTTTGGATTTTATTATGGATCTTCTGGAGTAGCAATATAGAGCAGCAAAGGAATCTGGCTAATGTTTGTGCTTTCAGGATGGGAGGCAGGAAATGGATTTCTCTTGCACCTGATTCTCTTCCCCAAGTTTATTTGGATCCTAAAGCTCAAAATGACATAAATATTAATCTACACTAAATGGCTTAAATTCTTTATTAACCACTCAAATAGGCCTCCAAAAGTTTTACAAGCTATATCTTAGAGAACAAAGCAATCTAAGACAAAGCCAATAAGACTTTGCATGATTTATAAGGTTTCCTCTGCTTGATTATAACATGGGCTGCTTTCCAGGGCAGTAGCACTAGAATCTCATATCGTATCCACTGTTGGAATGCTTCAGTTTTGTCTCCCTTCCCAAGTGTGCTTTTGATTTTTGGGACTTCAGCATCATGCTTTAAATGCAGTTTTATCCAATAACTTTCCTCAGCATCAGGCTCCTCTTCACAATGGAACCTCCATTGTCTCCCTATTACCTTACCACACTTCAATATTCTGCTACCATGCTGGCTCCCTTCCCCAAGTGGTTAGTTTTTTCATTTTCTGGAGAGGGCCAAGCCAGCCAACTTTCATTTCCTTTCAGGTGTTATACTTCTAAATTTCTAGACTTCAATACCATGAGCCCAAGCAGCAACCTTCTCCCTCCAGCATATTGTTTCCAGTTCTCCCCACCTTCCATCTCTCAGGAAAATATAAGTTCTTTGGAGACAAGGACTGGTTTCTTTTTTGCTTATGTTCATATCCCCAGCAGTTTTCAGAGTACCTGGGACAAAATTGGCACTAAGTAAATTATTACCTTGATTTCCCAAATGAAGCATGAGTTCCTTGAGGGTAGAACACACAGCTAATATTTTGTATTTTTCACAATGCCTAGCCCAGTGCTGGGCAATAATTATTTTAAGGATTTGAGAATTAACTATTTTTCTAACTCTCTGGGAAAAGTACCGATGGTAACAAGGTTATTCCCAATAAAAATTACAATTTTTTGAATGGAACTTTAATTTAAGGTGTTTGCTTTTTTGAGACAATGGGGCTGTGACTTGCCCAGGGTCACATAGCTAAGTAAGTGTGTGAGGCTGGATTTGTATTCAGATCCTCCTGACTTCAAGGCTAATGACCTATCTCTTGTACCACTCAGTTGCTCTAAGGTTTGTTTTTTTTTGTTTTTTTGTTTTTTAATAACACTATCTCATTTGATCTTCACAACAACTCTGGGAAGTAGGTATTATTATTGTTCCCATTTGACAGATGGGAAAAGAGAGGCTGAAATGTGACATGACTTGTTCAGGTTCACACAGCTAATTAGTATCTGAGGCAGAATTAGAATTAGCTCTCTTTGCCTCTATGTTCAGCACTTCATCCCTTGTACCATCAATTCATAAATAGTGGCAACTAAAAAACTCATGAGTTGGTGGGCAACTCTGGTTTTGAAGAACACAAATATTTAGCTCATTACTTGACTTATACTAAAAGCTTTTCTACCTTTGTAGGGTAGGGCTGGCAGGCAGGGTCAACGTCACCTTCTTGCCATAATGAAACAAATTCGCATTTCTATGGAGAAGCAATCAATAGTATTTAATAAATAACTGTTATATGACTGGTATACCATGTACAGATCTAAGTTTATACTTAAAACTCATGAGCTTGGTTCTCTGTTGGTAGAGGAGAGCTATTAAAAAATACAAAGTAGCATCAAAATGGGGCTGTACTTTTTAAAACAAAAATGTTCTGAGGTCAGAATCATCTCCCCTTCCCCCCCAATTTCAAAATTCTGATTTATTTAATTTCTTATGTTTTTTTTTCACACTAGGCTACCAAGGTCAGAGTCATCTTAAAGAATATTATTTAACTATATGAAATCTCTATTAATCTTAAAAGCTACTGGATGAAATATAATTTTTTTTCTGATCTACCCAGAAGATACTTATGTAGCTCCTTATGATAATAACCTAGAAGGAAAACTCTTTACATTATTCTTTGAGTAATTAAAAAAATCAGGTATACATCTTTAAATAGCTATTTCTATGTTGTGGGATTAAAAAAAAGGAAAAAGCTAAGGAATTTCTTGATGTGAGAAAATAGCTGATTCCCAGGTTTTTTTTTGTTTTTGTTTTTAAGAAAAATACTAGACAAAAATTCCCCTATCCACCCCAAACCAAAATGCTATATTTAAATGCAATCTTCTTAAAATATATCTCTTAGATGCACAAAAGGAAACTTCTGACACTAAGAAGTAAATTTTGAGGGAAGTACAGTAAAAACAATACAGAAATAGGTTTAAGGAGTAAAAACATAATTTGAACTCTAGATGTAGTATTTGATGGTAGTCATTGATCTAATCAGATACACCACACAGCTGTTAATCTGAGAATCAGGAAAATCTGAGTGGGAAGGGATCTTGGAGGTAATCTAGCTGAATCCTCTCTATTTTTCCGATGAAGAAACTGGTTGAATGGGACTAAATGCCCAAAGCCTCAAAAGTGAGTTAATGTCAGAGGGAGACTCAGACTTCTAACATACAGAAAACATTCCCTCAAAGTACTAAAATCCCATTTTCCTACTGTCAGTCATTGAATCTCTATTGCCACCCCCAATAAAGTTAATGACCAATTAATTGTAAACCATTCCCTCTAAGATTATCTGCAATTTAACTTGTTTGCATACAGCTGTCTGGCATGTTGTCTCCCACATCCAACTGTGGTTTCCTTGAGAATAAGGACTAGTTTTTGATTTTTTTTTTTTATCCCCAGCACTTAGCACAGTGCCTGATACATAGTAAGTGCTTAATAAATGCCTACTGGCATGACTTTAAATTGGATATTTTTGCAGTACCTCAAACACTAAGATGAACATGTCTTCACCAAGTTTCTGCAATGAAGTATATAGTGAAGAATGTTGGATAGAGAGTCAGGAATAATTAGGTTCAAATGCCCAGTTCTGATGATTGTTTGTTGTGTGATTTTAGTGAACTCATTTTATCTCTGAAACTTAAGCCTCAGCTTTCTTATCTGTATAATAAGAATAATATTTGTAATATCTACCTCATAAAGCTGTTGTTTAATGTATTATATAAATTCCAGTTATATTTTTTTCTTCTTATTAAAACTTTTTATTTGCAAAACATATGTATGGGTAATTCTTCAACATTTACCCTTACAAAGCTTTCTGTTACAAATTTTCCCCCCTACTCCCCACCCCTCCCCTAGATGGCAGAATATCCACTACATGTTAATTATGTTAAAATACTCGACAAATTGAATATATGTATACATATTTCCACACATCATTTTTGTGCAAGAAAAATTGTATCTATAAGAAAGAAAAATCAGAGAAAGGAAATACAATGCAAGCAAACATCAATAGAGAGCATGAAAATGTTATGTTGTGGTCCACATTTCTCATCCCTCTCTCTGGGTGTATATGGCTTTCTTCACTGAACAATTGGAACTGGTTTGAAGCATTTCATTGTTGAAGAGAGCCATGTCCATCAGAATAGATCATCATATAGTATTGTTGTTGCCGTGTATAATGATCTCCTGATTCTGCTCATTTCACTCAGCATCAGTTCATGCAAGTCTCTCCAGACCTCTCTGAAATCATCCTGCTGGTCATTTCTCACAGAACAATAATATTCCATAACATTCATATACCATAATTTATTCAGCCACTCTCCAATTGATGATGCCAGTTATATTTTATAATGAATAGATAAATCATTCTTCTTGTCATTTATACTATGGTCTTTCCACAGAAATTACAAAGACAAGATCCAGTTCTTTCCCTTCAGGAATTTATATTCTACTAGGAGATACAATATGGGCAGATAAGTGAATAAAAGATAACCTGAAGAGGGAGGAGAGAAAATCAGGGAAGGTTTCTATGAGAAGGCAGATATCACCTTAGCTAAGTTGTTTTTTGTTTGTTTGGTTTTTTTGGGGGGGTTTTGAGGCAATTTTAAGATGTGCTGAACCTGAAGTGCTCCTGTGACATCCAGGAAGAAAGACCTAGCAAATACTTGATAGTATTGGAATGAAGTAAAGAAGAGTCACTATGGCTAGATAAATTTTGAAATCATCACATTTTTTTAAAAGTGCTGTACTAAATCCCTACTAAACTAAACAACTAAACTAAATTAAAACTAAACTGAACTAAAAAAACACTAAACTAAATTGCCACATCCTGCAAAATGTGGTGGTATTTGATATCTCAAGATGTAGAGAGCAATACATAAGAAGACATAAAGGAATTAATTAGTAATTGTGGGGAAGATTTGCTGTAAGGAAACATAAGAAAAAAATGTGCAGTGCTAAAGCTCCCATTTTCCTATCAACAATTCCCTTATCTACTCTCTGAATCTCAAGTTACAAGTTAAGAATGAAGACAAAAGCAGCAGGAAATGTAGCACACTGGTCAGATTCTTAATTTTTATCATTTGGTCTATCTATGTGCCTCTAGCTATAAGAGGAAAGGATAGGGATGGGGGGTGTGTGTGTGAAACAGAATAAGAAGTAATTACTGCAGTAATATTACTAAGATATGTATTATCTTGTGGACTTAGAGAATATTTGCATTAGCCTTAAGTCTTGGTTAATGTTAACATAAGGCAGAGGTTAGTAGGCAATATTTTATTTAAAAAGCTTAAAATGTATTTTTACTGATATATTTTGTTTTGAAATCATCTGTAGTAATAATGCATCTTATCTTATTCCCTGTTCCCCTTTTCCTCCATTCCTTATAATAAAGGATAAAAAAAAGAAAAAAATTTAGCAAAATCAATGAACACAATTAAGCAATGTTCCACATTCATGGTCCCTTACCATTACAAGAAGTAGGAAGAGGAGAGGGAGACTTATCATATCTCTTCTTTGTCAAATTCTGTTATTATAATTTCATAGCTTCCACTTTCCATTGTCTTTTTGTTCCTCTTTCCAGCTTCATTCTATATAATGTCTCTCCTTCTGATTACTTCATTTTGCATTAATTAATAAGTCTATATTCATCATATTCATTGTTTCTTATGACATTGAAATAATCTGTTACAATTCATGCACCACAATTTGTTTAGCCATTCCCCAAGTGAAGGGCATCTAGTTTGTTTCCAATCTCTGCTGCCACAAACAGTGCTGCTATAAATATGTTTGGTTAAGAAAATGTTCATCAGATGTTTATTGATTAATTGACTGATGCACTTGTGGTTCCTTTTTTGGATATGGACTCTCTTGGGAACATGCCTAACAATGGAATCTTCTGGTTAGAGGATATGAACATTTTAGTCACTTTCTTTGAACAATTCCAAATTGCTTTCCATGATAATTGGACCAACCCACGATTCTAGCAAAAGCACATCGTTATACCCAATTTCCCACAGTACCACCAATATTGTCAGTAGTCATTCTTAAGATTGTTAACTATATCACCAGTATCATAATTATATAATATCCTTAAAGACAAACTAAGACTTTTTATTGTATAAATAAATGAATGGAAAATGTTTATTAAATGGTTACTATGTGTCAAGCACTATGCTAAAGTTTAAAAATCATAGCATTTAAAGTCTTGGGTTCAGGAAGTTCTAAGATGAGACCACCATACACAAAGAGAATTGGTGGCCAGGGAGGTACTTTGATTAAGAAAGTTATAAGGATAGTCACTGGAGTTTTAGAAGAAGAGAGACTTACATAGATAACCCTTCTAGTAAGGGAAGGGAGGAGGGCAAATATATAACTGGTGGCAAGAAAGCTGTGGAGAAGACAGCAAGGAAGTAGGGAGTTAGTAAAAAAAAACAAAAAAAAACCCCATTTATTAAAGTTGTTACTATGTTCTAGGCATTATGCTAAGCATATGAGATAAGAAAAAAGGTAAAAGTTACTGCTGTGAAAGATCTCATGCAATCTAAAGACAACAGAAAATATAGCATGTCTGAAACTGTAGGTCAAGTGAGGTCTTCACCAATATATGTAGCTGTAAAGGCGGTGGAGGGGATGCATGATCACACATGTGGCTTATCTCATAACAGATTAGTAAGAGCTTAAATATTTGTTGAATGAGTGACTCCCCCATTGTGCCTCTTTATGTCAAATAAAGACTTAAAGTGTCATGGTGATTCATCACCTCTACAGATGGACAGTAGCTCTGAAATCACATTAGTTTAATGTTTTCAAATCAGATAGTGGAAGTAATAAACAGAATTGATGATTTAGAAATTCTGAACTATTAGATTTTTTAAAAGTTAAGACTGAACTATCTTAAAATGTTACATAGTCAAAGAAAGGGAAAAAAAACCTAGATCCATGTTATGTTTTGTTTTGTTTTGTTTTTAAATTTCACATAAAATAGAAACTTGTGGGACAGGATAAGGGCAATAGGAACTATGAAGAGCTAAAATCCCTCAGATTTATGTAACAAATAGTTAATTCATGAGTCGTATAACTGAGATATCAACAAGTACTGATCAAGCATGTCAGGCATTATGTTAAGTCAATATAAATATAAGATAAAGAAATTCAGTCCCTGCCCTCAAGGAGTTTCTATTCTAATGGGGGGGGGCAGCCTTAAAAGGAAGCTGAAAGGGGAGAAGCAAAAAGGGAAGGAAAGAAGTTGCCCATACTAAATAAAACTGAGGGACCAAGAAATATAAATTTAGAATTTTAATTTGACATTCACAGTAGGGTAGCAATTAAATGGTAAAGAAAGGTGGGAGTGGACATATGTACAAGAGAGTGATAAGTGTAGTCAAAAAATGTCTGCTAGTGGGAAAAAGCTACAGATGGTTTATAGGAATACAAAAACTGATAGGATTTTTTTTCTTAGCACATTCAGGAAGATGAAGGGAAATGTCATCTGGTCAGTAACATCCCCCTTATGTTATCTGTGATCCTTTTTTTTTTTAATCAGTCACTGATTCAGCTGCACAAAAAATAGAAATAAATTTTCTAAACTAAGATAATATTCTATTCATCCTTTCCACACAGAAATGACAGTGACCCTCTTAACAATGAATTTGGTTTTGGGGAGGGGAGTGAGAAATGTTGCTGGCATTCTCATTGTATAACACTACCATTCTGTTATCTTTTAGAAGAGTCATCTTTGAATTTTTAATTCAGTAGTGAGTCCGTTTTCCTGTCAGACTTTCAAAATCTTTTTTTTCTCATCATCTTCAATTCCACATTGTTTCAGGGTCTCTCCCACATCTGTTAAGTGCTCACCTATTCTTCACTACATGAATGCACAAAACCACAAAAAGAATAAATACATGACAACATCTACTATGTTAGTAGAGATAATCAGAGATCTTTAACAACTGATGGATTTATGTAAGGACCTAATGTCACTATTTGCAGCTAGATGTGCTCTGGTCACCTCAGATTAAAGTCTAAGTTTCCTATCTTCTTACAAGTGATGGTCTTTTACAAATCAAAGGGGTCTACAATGCTAATTGTTTCTTTTATTCACTCATACAATAGACATAGTAATTAATTTTTAATTAAATTGTATTTTTTTTTTTTACAAAGATCTCATTCCTCCTTCCCTCAAGAAAGCAAGAGAAACAAAATCCCTATTACAAACATGCACTGTCAGGCAAAAATAAATGATAAATGCTCTTTTTTGGTGGATTCCCCCCCCCAAAAAACCCCAAAACATTTCAATCTGCATTCTGAGTACTTGGCATGGTTTAGGGCAGGAGTGTCTAATCTGGAATGTGTGTACTTCTAAAAGGGATGAGGACCATATGGCAAATAACTATATTCTAAAAATAATTACATCGAGATTAGTTAATCTATGTTATTTTTTATGTGCATTAGCAAGATAAACTTTAAAATTAATTTCCTTATATATTGAATGGGGATGTTACTGAAAGCCAATGAATACAAGGACCATAAAGATTATAGTATATTTTTGTTTAATCAACACAAGCTCAAGATTAGAGTAGGATGTGGGGGGCAATTAGGAAGCCCTTTTCTCCCTCAATTTACCTAGCCTGGATGCAAATGTACATTGCTATCCTGTCATTGATTTCCATATAGTTTTATCAAAAAGCCAGTTAATAGTCTTAGTTTATTTCTCCTTCAGTTTATAAGTAAAGTTAAGAAATCAAATCAAATTCCTGTGAAAATGCCCTGGAGAAAAATAGTGATTTGAATATGAGTGTGTGAAGCAGAGAAAGAAAGCCATCAGTCATTGTGGAAAACATTTCCTGCAAGATATTTTTTAGAATCCAAAACAAAAGAGAAAAATAAAAGATGCCCATCTAATAATGCTAAGCAAAAAGTTTAAGTAACCAATCTGAACGTCATTTTGAGCATGGGTGCTCCTAAAAAACAGCTCCCTCAGAGGAGATGTTCAGATGAAAGCTGAACCACATAAAAAAGCAAGTTCTGAATCAGACACAGAACAGAAAAGCCCTGAGATCAATCAATTATGCACCTCCCATGTACTAAGCAATGCTTCAGGACAATGCCCACCCAACTTTCCCCCAAAACTTTTCAACAGCTTCTTCAGGACCCTGCATACACAAATACTGAGATCAAAGACTTGTATTTGTCTTCTCAAATGATATCCAGGGAAACCTGGATTGAAAAAAAGGCAGACAGCCTTACTACAAACAAAAACAAAACCACTATTCTACTTCCCAAGTTTAAAGGTTAAAAACTATTCCTATTTTGTTTTGAAATGTTTGTTATCATTTGAAGCTTACTCTGGTTTCTGAAACTGGATTTGAACTCAGTTCTCCCTGACTCCAGGCTCAGTGCTCTTTATCTAAAGCACTACTTAGCTGTAATCTGCTAGAAATTTTCCTGATATCTCTCCCCTTAGAACATGAGCTCCTTGGGAGCAGTGACTTTTTTTGTTTCCCCAGAGTTTAGCACAGGCCTTGAAATACAGTAGGCACTTAATCCATGGTAGGTGACAATTAGATTTTTCTCAACTGTCCATCAGGGCTTATGATATTTGTATTGTAAAAATCATAGCATTTTTACTAGGGTAGCAATTGTAAACGATATAATATGAATGCTGTACTGATAGCATTCAAGACAAAGAGAACAATTATTATTACTACTTACTACTAGGACATGACTTCCTGTTTAGTTGATATGACTACCAACAACATTCTAAATCTACCAGCTCTGGAGTGATAGACCCCAAATGTGTGCCATATCTTAGTACCATTCTCCCCATTCTCCACCAAAAATTTCCAACAACCAGGACTCCTTAATAATTTTTTGTAAGTACCCTTTGACCCAGCAGTGTTTCTATTGGGCTTATCTCCCAAAGAAATCATAAGAGAAGGAAAGGGCCCCACATGTGCAAGAATGTTTGTGGCAGCTCTTTTTGTAGTGGCTAGAAACTGGGAACTGAAGGGATGCCCATCAATTGGAGAGTGGCTGAATAAATTATGGTATATGAATGTTATGGATTATTATTGCTCTGTAAGAAACGACCAGCAGGACGATTTCAGAGAGGCCTGGAGAGACTTGCATGAACTAATGCTCAGTGAAGTGAGCAGAACCAAGAGATCATTATTCACGGCAACAACAATACTATATGAGGATCAGTTCTTTTTTTTTTTTTTTTAAATTTTTATTTTATTTGCATAACATATGTGTGGGTAATTCTTCAACAATAACCCTTACATAGCTTTCCGTTACAAGTTTTTCCCCCCAACTCCCCACCCCTCCCCTAGATGGCAGGATATCCACTACATGTTAATTATGTTAAAATATTGGCAAATCGAATATATGTATACATATTTCCAAACTTATCATTGATGTGCAAGAAAAATCTTATCTACACAAACGATATATCAGATAAAGGAAACACAATGTAAGCAAACATCAATCAAGGAGTATGAGAATGTTATGTTGTGGTCCACATTTCGCATCCCTCTCTCTGGGTGTATATGGCTTTCTTCAGTGAACAATTGGAGGTGGTTTGAAACATTTCATTGTTGAAGAGAGCCATGTCCATCAGAATTGATCGTCATATAGTACTGTTGTTGCCGTGTATAATGATCTCCTGGTTCTGCTCATTTCACTCAGCATCAGTTCATGTAAGTCTCTCCAGGCCTCTCTGAAATCATCTTGCTGGTCATTTCTTATAGAACAATAATATTCCATAACATTCATATACCATAATTTATTCAGCCATTCTCCAATTGAAGGGCATCTATTCAATTTCCAGTTTCTAGCCACTACAAAAAGGGCTGCCACAAACATTCTTGCACATGTGGGGGAGGATCAGTTCTAAGGGACATAACTCTCTTCAACAATGAAATGCTTCAAACCAGTTCCAATTGTTCGGTGAAGAAAGCCATATACACCCAGAGAGAGGGGTGTGAAATGTGGACCACAACATAACATTTTCATGTTCTCTATTGAGGTTTGCTTGCATTGTATTTCCTTTATCAGATTATTCTTTCTTGTAGATACGATTTCTCCTGCACAAAAAATGATGCAATAACTACATATATTCGATTTCTTAAGTATTCTAACATAATTATCATGTAGTGGATATCCTGCCATCTAGGGGAAGGGTGGGGAGTAGGGGGGAAAATTTGTAACAGAAAGCTTTGTAAGGGTTAATGTTTAGGAATTACCCATACATATGTTTTGCAAATAAAAAGTATTAATAAAAAAATAATTTTTTGTAAGGACAAAACACAAAGTAATAAAAAAGATAAAATAAGCAAAAAAAAAATTGGGTTTTCTTTTTGGTCTTTTCTCTAAGTTAGTTGGGAGGGTAATCAGTAAAGACACTTTGATTTGGTCCATTTCTGGCCAGATTTTCAGTGTATCCCTTTTAGGAAGACTGATGCCAACCTCCTACCTTCGTTAGAGATCTTTAATATCTACTTCACTTTTAAAATTCTATGATTTTATGAGAGGCAATGTGACATAATGGGTTAATTTGGAGTTAGGAAGACAGCTTCAAGTACTACCGTTTACACATACTACCTAGTCATGAATCAATCCACAAGCATATATTAAGTATCCATTACGTGCCAGGAATAGCACTAAGGGCTTGGAATAGAAAGACAGAAATAATGTCCTCAAGGTCACATTTTAATAGGTGAGGCAATATGCAAACAACCATGAGCACTTAAGACATATGCAAAGTAGATGGATGGTAGCCACCAGTGTGATCTTGGACACTCTATTAACAACTGTGCTTTAGGCAACTCTCCAAGACTATATTTATATAGATGATTTGCAGATCATCATTGAGGAGGAAGCTTCCAAAATGATAAAAAATGATGAAATAAATTAGAGATCTACCCCTTTGCTATCCCCCTATAATTCTTCCCTTATCCTTTTCTTCAGAGGAAATTGAATATGCATGAGAGAGGGTGATCAGTGGACTTTGGTCCTAGAAGAATATATAATGGAAACATAATTGAAAAAAGAATTTTGGCCCCTTCCCCCAACCCATAAAATTTTAAGAAGAGGGAGAAGGAAAGTACATAATAAGGGATAAATTCAATCCCTCTCCTTTTCTGAACTCCACCAATACTTTGGATTTATCAGGTCCTACCTCATATATATGTGGCCTAGTCCCTTCTTCCTGCGCCCTTACTCAAAAAGACTGTGTTCTCACTGATGCAGGGATTCCTTCCACTGTTACTCATTTTTGCCTACTCATCTTGTGAGATTTTTGTCCATGTATTACCAGAACGTTGTTACCAGAATTCACATAACTTAAAAGGGATCCTGTCTCACTTTACCTTATCATTGTGAAAAATATCAATGGAGCACCCCAGAACTATCCAATCCCATCTTTTCCATTTATTTAACTTCAGTGAAGAAGAAAGAGTGCTCTAGGGTCAGGAAGACTTGTTTCATATCTCACCTCTCATATTTATTTATGTCTTTAGCCTCAGAATCAAAGAATTTTGCAAGGGGGATGGACGTCAGTGGCTATCTAGTCATTCCCAAATTGAAAGGAATCCCTGCTATTCAAAATATCTAATAAGATCTAATCTTTGCTCAAAAACCTACAAAGGAAAGAACCTATCACCTCTTGAGGTGGCCCATTCTGCTTTTGTGTAGTTCTGTTAGGAAGTTTTTCTTCTTACAAAACTTAAATTTCTCTCTTTGAAATTTCTACCTATTGTTCCAGGTATGTTCTATCTTCTACATTCCAGCCCTTCATATCATATCTCCTTAAATCTCCTTGAGACTAAACAGTATTCCTTTTTTTAAAATTGTTCCTTTCATGTCACAGATGTAAGGTTATTCCCCATGCTAGTTGTAATCTTCTGGACACTCTAGCTTATCATCGTCCTTTTGAAACTGTGGTCCCCAGAACTGAACACAATACTCAGGAAAGAAATAATGAAGGGAGAGAGGACAGAATGATTATCAACTCCAAGTTCTGGACCCTCACTTTCCCAACGTTGCCACATCACACTAACTCATGTTGCACTTGTCCTCCACTAAACCCCTCAATATCTTTCAGACAAATTACTATTTAATGATGTCTCCTTCACCTCATACTTTTGAGGATGAATTTTTGAACTAGAGTATAAGACTTTAATTTATCTCTAATGAATATCATCTTTTCAAACTCTTGGGTAGTAGTTAAGAGCTGACTCATCTAGTGCATTTGATACCTCTTCCAACAGGTTTGATGACGTCTGCAAAATATAAGTGCAATACCTAAACACTGCCCTTACAGCACTAGGTTGATCCTTAGGTGAGATAAATGTACATAAAGTGCTTTGCAAACTTTAAAGTATTCTGTGGATGTCAGCTAACATTTGCTATATAGGGCTCATGGATCACAAGTTTGGAGCAAGAATGTACTTTAGAGGCCATTTAGTCCACATCTCTCACTTAATAGTGTTGTTGTTATGGGTATATTTTTGCATACTTCAGTGCCTACTATACCCCAGGGCACTGTGCTAAGGGCTAGGGATCCAAAAAAAAAAAAAAGGCAAAAGATGATGCCTGCTCTCAAGGAACTATGGTCTAATGTCATAGTCACAGAGGAAATGCGTTATAATGAAAATAGCCTTGGGGTATGAAATCCTGGCTCTGCCACTAACATGATCTTATTCCTCAGTTTCCTAATCTGTAAAAAAATCATCCTTAAGATTCTATGACTCAAATTCTATGATTCTATTAATAGCCATATCTTTCCCTTATTTTTTATAGACTTTGCTAATATCTAATTTCTGATACCCTCAGCTAACTTTTTATGATAATCAAATTCTTACCCCTGAGATGCCTACCAGCTTTTCACCTGATACCTGATCCTACAATAAAGTTACTAATTTTACTTTGACTTTTGCCTCAAAATGACAAAAGATGAATGCATGCATTTTAACAATCTACTTTTTAAAATATTTAATCATCATTAATTTGTTCCATAAAATCTAAGCATCTCAATCATTTACTAACCATCAAACTATTCTGAAAGGCAAAAGAAAAAATATAGAACCATCAAAAAACACTCAATCTTAAGAGCCTTAGAGGTCATCTGGTCCCCATCCCTCATTTTAGAAAGGAGTAAAATAGAGATTAATTAGGACCATACTAGATGATCTCAAGATTCTTGTCAAGTCTAGGAATTTGATAAGAGTAGAGAGAGATTAGGCAACCTGATAAAGGTTGGTGGGTTGGCCAGGATTGGAAGTTACCCCTCTTTTGTGGAGAATAAGATCAAGCTGCCTTGACTCTTGTCTAGAGCTCTTTATGCCAGGTTGCCCCTCTGGCATATATCTAGGTTACTGTTATGGAATCTTTGAATTGAGAAAGTCTATTCCCTAGACATAGCTAGAGAACTCTACCATTATCACTTCCTCTGTTTACTTCTTGTTGTTCAATTGCTTCAGGTATATCTTTGTGACTCTATTTGAGGTTTTCTTGGCAAAGATATTGGAATGGTTTGCAATTTTCTTCTCCAGCTTATTTTATAATTGAAAAATGGAGGCAAGCTGAATTAAATTATTTGATCAGGGACACAGAGCAAGTAAGTATCTGAGACCAAATCTGAACTCAGGAAGATAAATATTCCTGATTCTATGTAAAAGTTGGGTAGCATTTTTAAATATGTGTGGAATTGAACCAAATCAAGAGAACTACATAGAGCCACAGGAGAATTTGGAAAACAACTAGTTCAATATCCTCATTTAAAATTTTCTGTTTGTTTTTCATTATAAACTTAACAAAGATCAACAAATATGCCAATTTACATACCTACATGTATTACATACATTTTACTTATTTTATTAAATATTTCCCAATTATATTTTAACCTGCTAATTGTGGTAGCATGTTTGATACCTCTGACCTAATCCTACCCATACACAGAGGTATCTCCACTATACTGGAGAAGCAATCGTCCAGATCTGCTTGAGGATACTTCAAGAATGGAAACCCATTGGCTCCCATGCAACCCTGTTCCTCTCTTGGACTTTTATTGTTTAGGGGGTTTTCTCTGATATCAAGCCTAAACTTGCCCTTTTGGAACTTTTATTCATTTATTTTGGTTTGGCCCTTTGGGGACAAGCAAAACAAGTCATAGTTTTATGGTGATATGGAAATAGGTAAAGACAAAGGAAAGGGTTTAGATAAGCAGAGAACAGAAGTAGCAACTGATGGATAAAGAAGCAGAAATAGAGGACAGTCTTATGATATAAAAAATAAACTTAGCATCTTCCTCCAAAAC
Organism: Myrmecobius fasciatus; assembly: GCA_023553655.1. Classification (NCBI taxonomy): domain Eukaryota; kingdom Metazoa; phylum Chordata; class Mammalia; order Dasyuromorphia; family Myrmecobiidae; genus Myrmecobius; species Myrmecobius fasciatus. The sequence goes on along the minus strand of JAJPUD010000423.1, from coordinate 369,434 downwards.
TGACTGTATGGAAATCCTGCTGGAAACTAGAAATTGTGAGTAAGAGATAATGAACAAACTTCAGGAGTGACATGACTAGTGCCTGAACACCCTGGTTGAAAGGACAAACAGAAATGGTAGATAATGTTGATGTGCCTACTCTAAGGGTTTAATAAGCAAACACTGGGCATGAAAGAAACTAGAGTAATGATAAGGGGTCATAAGCATGCTATGAATAATCTTAGCCTAGTAAGCTGTGAAAATATAATTAGAACTGAAAATCTAATGATTCATAAGATTCTTGATGTAGCAAACTTCCTGGAACTTGCAAAACTTGTTGAGACAAAAATTCTTGCTAGTTGTCTTAAAATATAGAGGCAGAAATCTTTCAGCTAACAAGTTTTACAACAGCTTCCATTAGCTGTCAATGAAACAAGGCTGGGTCATAGGTATAGTTACTATCATTTCAGGAGCTCTTGCAGTACAGCCACAGAAAGGAATGAAGGGCCCTTGTCCCTTTTCTCCTCAGGGATAGTGGTGTATGTCTTCTGAGACTGGTAGTAAAAAAATTTGTTCATGGATCTGGATTTAAATGTACTCCATAGAAGAAGGCTTAAGTAAAAAAATTATAGGGGAGTTATTTATTAAGCTATAAGCTACTACTATATACTTTGTGCCAATTACTATGCTAAGAACTTTACAAATATGATATCATTTTGTTCTCAGAACAACCCCATGTGAATGTACTATCCTAAGTAGGTATTGTGGGAGGCAAAATGTAAGGATAGAATGTGTAGAGAACACACTTTAGTTCAGAGAACACAAAGTCTTTGCCTTCACAGGGTTTATAGTCTAGGAAGGGAGCATACACTAAAATATAAAATATAAAATAATGCATGCTGTGCATAAAGTTACTTTTGACTATCAAACTATTTAAGATAAAAAGTTACTTTGTATTAAAAGAAATATGTAAATTCATCTTTTAAAATTAAGAATAGAAAATACAAAGATCTATTCAGTAAGTATAAATTAAGAAAAAAAATTGCTTTTGGATGATTTCAGAAAGGCCTGGAGAGACTTGCATGAACTGATGCTAAGTGAAGTGAGTAGAACTAAGACAACATTGTACACAGCAACAAAGACTACGTGATGATCAATTCTGATAGATGTGGCTCTTTTCAACAATAAGGTGATTCAGGACATTTCCAATAGACTTGTGATAGAGAGAGCTATCTACACCCAGAAAGAGGACTATGGGGATTGAGTGTAGATTTCCTTTTCTGTTGTTTGCATTTCTGTTTTCTTTCTCATTTTATCCCTTTTTAGCAATTTTTTCTTGTGCAGCATAATAATTGTGCAAATATGTATAGAAGAATTGCACATGTATCGGATTACTTCCATCTAGGAGAGGTGGGGGGGGAAGGGAGGGAGAAAAAAATTTGAAACACAAGGTTTTGCAAAGGTGAGCGTTGAAAACTATATGTGCATATATTTTCAAAATAAAAAGTTATTATTTAAAAACTGCTTTTATTCATCATGATACAGAAGTAAAGATGCAAGATGAAAAAAAGAAAAATAAAAAAGCCAGAAATAGGATATGGTGACAAAAAGAAATTAGCACTTAGATTGCACAATAAAATATAGAAAAAAAGATAAAAGATCAATACATACAGGTACAGAAAAACAAAGAATTAGGAAGAAAATTTCATGGCTTATTATTCTCAGTAGAAGATAAGATTCTTAAAGGCAGGAATAGTTTCATTTTTGTCTTTGTAACCTCCACATAATGCCTCTGACAAAAAAAATATATGAGAATAGTCTCTGGAATACTGCTAAAAATATTTTTTAAATTATGTTGCATTTTTCACAACTATACATACATAAAGATGCATTAGATCTGTGTACTTGCTCCATGGTCTACAATTATTTAAACCAAGACTCAAGATACAAGGATTCTATATTCTAGTCTCCCTCCTATTTCCCTAATATATTAAAGCAACATCAGGGTTAATATGGATGAGGGGAAAAGAAATGGATAAAGTCCTTGAATAAAACAAATGACTGTACATATAGAAATCAGTTGTTTGGAGCAATATCTATCTCTGCATAAGCTGATTAGCCTAGAGACCAAAAGCAGAAAGTATTATGGACCTTTAAAAAAATACCACTGTCAAAATAATTTATTAGATGTAAATATGAAAATCTTTGCACTTGTGATAAGCAACATAAATAAAACAATGAAATTCATTTGAAAGTGCTTATAACATATTCAGGCTTGGATAAATTGGAATGATGGAATTTTAGAGCAGAAAGGGATCACCGAAATTCAAATCTTTCACTTTACATAGAAGACTGAATCTTAGCATCACATGACTACCCCATGGTCACAGAACTATTACTCACTTAGACAAGAATTAGCTTATTCCATGTGTTCTAATTCTTTTGAACTGTCTTAAGATTTATACTGAGGCAGATACTCTGCTTATTACCTTTAAGAGTACTCCATAAGTTACTGTTCTCTATATGGGCTGCAGCATGTGTTGAAAGACTTTCAAATTTATAAGAAATGTACACTGATACTTAGGAAAGATCTTCTTTCAACTGAAGAAAGAATTCAGACCAAAAAGCCCTCAAAAATTAGATTGATCTATATTTTAAAATTAATTTGCTAAATACAAACATAGTAATTTCATCTGGTCACTCTGGCAGTGATTAAACATGTTCTGTGACCAACATTCTTGGCTTGACTAAGAACTTCCAAAACATATTCATTCTTTTGACAAATATTTATTGATAAATTCAAATACTCATACAAACTCAAACCAAAATATGAATTTATCTATGCACAAAATACCAAGATTTTATGTGGTGATTAAATAAATTTTCAAAATGTTCAAATATCAGCATAAATATATTACTTTGGGAGGCAAAGTTCTGTTGATTTGGCCTTGGGTTCAGAAAAACATGGTTTCAAGTCCTACTCTGACAAAGAATGGCCTTATGTACATACGCAAATCATTTAACCTTTTTAAAAATTTAATTATTTGTGAAAATGAAGGATGTGGACTTGATGACTTTTCCTTCTAGTTCTAAATTAGTAATCCTCTATGAAAATACTTTTTTTAAAAAAAGGTAGTGTGATGAAGAAATATTAATATAGTCTTAATAAGGATAATAAAAGCCACATTGGCACATAGTAGACACTTAATACAATGCTTACTGAATTGGTTTGTAATATGTCTGTGTCTCCAATGGAACAATTCAATATTCCCTATTACAGCATCTAGCCTAGGTGGAATAATGAATAGAGTATTGGTGTCATATTGTTGTTCAGTTACTTAGTCACACCTGACTCTTTATGACTCCATTTTGGGATTTCTTGGCAGAATGGTTTGCCATTTCCTTCTCCAGCTCATTTTACAGATGAGGAAACTGAGGCAAATAGGATTCAGGGACTTGCCCAGGGTCATACAGGTAATACATTTTTGAGGCCAGATTTGAACTCAGGAAGCTGAATCTTCCTGACTCCAGGTTCAACACTCTATCTACTGCACCACCTGGCTATTCTATCATGTCAGAAACACTTGTGTTTAAATCTATCCTCAGATACTTGCTGGCTGTATTACTCTTGGTAAGTCATTTAAATTCTTACTAAGCCTCAGTTTTCTCATCTGTAAAATGAGGATAATAAAAGAACTCACCTCTCAGGGTTTTATAAGAGAAAAATAATATTTGTAAAGTGCTTTATTACAGCAATACTTATTGTTTTTTTGTTATCATCATCCCATTTGCTAAGGAGAAAACTGCTTTCCACCCTAATAAAAACCATTCACTTAGTAGATATTTTTGCTCTTATTAATACAGATGGCATTTTATCTGTAAGGTATGAATTTGTTCATACATATAGAATGAGATAAAATATCTACATGCAAATTCCTTTGAATATTTACCATGTTTCTCAAAACTTCAGAGAAAAAAGACCGTCTTTGGGCTCCAAGTATTCATCCTAAGAAGACTTTTACCAGACAATATCAGTGTTTCTTTTTTAAATTATTGTAGCTCTATACCACTGCTGTATCACATAAATTGTCCATTAAGTTGTCAGTTACCAAAATAACCATGAAGGCTATAGAGATTCAAAGCTGGGAAATAGAATTTAAAAGATCAGTTAACTATCTCCTTAAAATACTCATTAATGTTCAAGAGAAAGAATCTAGAGCTTGAATTGGATGGAATTGTTAAATCTCATGAGTGAAGAGCTCCATTCTAAATTTCCATGTGAGGTGGGTACTCAGGCCAGCTACCTCTCCATTTCTGACTAGCTACATTCCTTTGCACTTTTCCATCATGGTTTAGGTACATTCCCAATCTCCCTCCCTGCCCTTTCAGTTTCTTTTTCTCTGTTTTATTTTATTCATTAGATGGTAAGGTTCTTGACGCCAGGTGCTTTCTTTTTATTATTTGTATCCTCAGCATTTAGCACATTGCCTAGACATATAGGCTATCTTAATGTGTTTACTGACTGAAGCAACCTATACAAATACCCTGGAATTTGTAAGATCACTTGAGAGTCCATCATCTGAGTTTTGCATTTCCCAAGAGTTTAGTACATTTATCTTTCAAACAATAAGTACATAATAAATAGTTGTTTAGCTCAGTTTTATCAATTGAAACAAAGCCTCCAGTGTGGGTTGTGGGACACAAAATGAGAATGAAAAGTATGTCTTTTCTAAAACTACTAAACTGGAGGAGGAAGATTGTTTTTAAATCTAAATTCAACTGAAATATTTCATTTTGTTTGGATTACCAGTGAAAACAAATGACTCAGGCCAAAACCTTTTCAATTGCTGTTAGATACCTGAACAAGGAGAGGAATACAATAATACTTTAGAGAAACAAAAGCAGTTCTTCCTTATTCCAGAAAGGCATTTGAAATCATTTTTGGTCTCCCACTGACATTAGCTCCAAGTTTCACAATAATGAAGACAAATGCCCACTGTATATTTTATGAAATAAACATTATTCTTTTTTGACATTTCACTAAATAATGAAATACTCCACTTCTTACTGCTAGATGTAGTAATGTATTTATTTATTTATTTTTAAAAATGCTTTGTGCTATAAAGAGAGAATGGATATATTATTCCAGGGAAAATTAGAGGGGATTTCTTAAACATCTACATTAGAGAAAATAAATTCAAAATTGATGATAGATTAGTAGATATTTTTGCTCTTAATTACACAAAACTAAGCCATTTGGAAGGATACAAGTGGATATTAATGGCTTTATTTCCAATTATTATATAATGAAAACTAAAATATTTACATATTTGATCTACATTCAGTCTGGAATCACTTAATTCATATGATATATGTGCCAAGTAGGTAAGTATTATCAACATCTAATTTTCAAAGTAAAGTGTTTTAGTGAAATTCATAATGAAAAGCAGCAGCAAGGTCTGAAGTTTGGCATGTTAATGTATAGTTCTGAGCCACAGAGCCTTGTTTGCTGAGTATTGTGGAACAGGAACTTTTTATTGGTTATATCTATAAAACCAGAGTGTTCTATTTTATCCCTAAGATCCCTTCTAACCCTAAAAACCTATAATCCGACAACATATTTTATTAGGGGGATTTACCATTCTCATTCTTTGACCCTGACAAACACTGCTAAAGCCTAATTTAAATAGTAGGAAAGAGAAAAAAAAAACTAGCTTAATTCATTTCAGAGACATGTATGTCTTTCCTTATCAGCCCCCATAACTCTGAATCATAATCTTGGTGTAGTCAAAGAAACACAGATTCTGCAATCAGAAAAACTAATTTTACATCTCACAACTTCCTTAGGACTCAAGTTTCCTTTCTCATCTATAAAATAAGGCTATTGGACTCAATTATCTCTGAAGTCCCTTCTAGGTTTCTCTGTGTGATAACATCCCCAATATGAGTGTATTCCCACTATTGTATTACATGGCTTATTCTTCTCTCCACATCAACTCATCTAAGAATGTAAACACCTTAAGAGTAACATGTCTCTTTTCCACGAGTCAGTCAGCTCTCACTGAATCAATTTCACAACCATAAATGGACAGACTGATGATATTCCTAACAAGTTGTGACAGCCAGATGCCGAGAAGTTAAAACAAATGTATTCTTCATGAAGGAGGAATTTGCCTAAAAGCAAAAATAAGAATCTGGTCCAACAATTAACTCTGTCCCTTCATTTATTGACACGAGCTAGCAAATTCAAGAATGTTCTGCACATTGAAAAAGTAAACAAACAAAAGGGGCAAATACAGTTAACCTGAAACATTGACACATTTTACTTCCCTGAAGCAACAAGGTATACAGTCTAAGCTACTTAACTTGGCCACCATTTTTATTTAAAAGCAGATGGTTTTGACTTAGCTGTAACAACTATTCTATGACATCATCTTGCTTTTTTAATCATTTAATTACATTGTAGTCCTTTCATGCCTTTTCTTAAGAATTAAGTCAAGGTAATGATCCCCATCTAATGGATTATTTTAGAAGCCAGAGAGACCCTAGTTCAAGTTCTGACACATTCTGGGAAAGTGACTTTACCTTTTAGTGCTCTAAGTGAATTTCTAAGACTGTAAGTTATAATAGAAGGAAGTCACCTGCATAGTTAAAGGGAGTTTCCTCACCTGGGAATTACCTATTCCAGTGGAACTATAGTTCTACTACACATGCCCTATTTACTTTGACAATTGTCAAATGAAGAAGCTTAGGGTGTTATCTAAAAAATTTTTTACCCTAAAGAAAAATGTTAGCTGCCAAGAGAAATTCTCTTTCTCAAAACTACCAAGAGTCTTATTATGAAGACTACACAGATATGGAGTCATCAGATTTCAATTGTTATTGTTACACTCTAAATTTTAGTTGAACTGAATTTTAGTCCCAGTCACATCATTAATTCACTATCTATGTTAAATTCCTTTCTGCATACCACATTTCAATCACATTGGCTATTTATTTGCTCCTCACCCATAACACCTCAATCTTCAGTCTCTATACTTATCTGATAATAGTCCCCAATGCCTAGAATACACTCCCAAATTGACCCCACTTCTCATGATTCCTTACTTCCTTCAAGACTGCAGCATCTTCTCCTTGAAGTCTTTCCTCAATCCCAACTGCTAGTGGGATCTTTCCCTAACAACCCTTTATTACTTTGCATTTGTTTAGTATCCACTTACACATATCATGGAATCTCTTCTGATAGAATGGAAATTACTTTTCTTTTCTTTTCTTTTCTTTTTGGTATTCTTAGCACCTTACACAATATTGGCACATAGCAGGGTGCTTCACTCTTGTGGTTTGTATAATTGTAGACAAGTTAATTAACTTCTGTGGGATTTGAAGGGAGGGAAAAATAAGTTCAGTTTTGAACGTGTTTAGTTTAAGATATTGCAGTTATCTAGTTTGAAATACTTGGTGATTTAATACTAAAATTCAAAAGAGAAAATGAGGCTAGAGATATTCTATATAGGTATATAGATATAAACAAGTTGTAAATGTGTATATATAAACATATATGTATACATAATATGCAGGTGTGTATGTGAGTCATCAACAAAGAGATGATAGTTAAATCTATGGGAACTGATGAGATTATCAAGAGAGAGTAAGAGTAAAGAGAAAGATAGAAGGCCTAGGACAGATCTTTGGGGACTACCTACAATTAGATGGTGAGCAGTCAGGTTGTAGAAGACGTGAATTCAAATCCTGCCTCAGACATTTACTAATTGTATGATTCTTGGGGAGTCACTTAACCCTGTTTGCCTCAGTTTTCCCCATGAGTTGGAGAAGGAAATGGTAAATGCCTTCAATATCGTTGCCAAGAAAATCCTAAATGAGGTCAAGAGGAATCTTACAGAACTGAAAATGATGGAATAACAACAACAAAAGAATTTAGGGGCATGTCATGGATAACAAGGGAGATAGCAAAGACTATTGAGAAGATTTTTTAAAAAGATGTTTTAAGAGACTTGGGTTAGAAGGCTATATGGATATTCATACCATTTTTTATAGAGATACATAAAGGCTTAAAGTAACTCACTTAACTATACCCGTCACTAGTACTGAGGTATGAGGTATTCTTACTCTCTGTATGCTTGGCTAATTCTTTCTTTCTTTTTTTTCTAATTAAAGTTTTTTATTTGCAAAACATATGCATGGGTAATTTTTCAACATTGACCCTTGCAAAGCTTTCTGTTACAATTTTTTCCCTGCTTCCCCCCACCCCTTCCCCTAGATAGCAGGAAGTCTAATACATGTTAATTATGTTAAAATACATCACAAATCAAATATATGTATATATATATATATATATTTATAGTTATCTTGTTGTACAAGAAAAATCCTATCTATAAGAAAAAATACCTGAGAAGGAAAACAAAATGCAAGCAAACATCAATAGAGAACGTGAAAATGCTATGTTGTGGTCCACACTCAGATCCCACAGGCCTCTCCCTGGGTGTATATGGTTTTCTTCATCACTGAACAATTGGAACTGGTTTGAAACATCTCATTGTTGAAGAGAACCGTGGCCATCAGAATTGATCATCATTTAGTCTTCTTGTTGTCGTGTATAATGATCTGGTTCTGCTCATTTCACTTAGCATCAATTCATGCAAGTCTCTCCAGGCCTCTCTGAAATCATCCTGCTGGTCGTTTTTTTACAGAACAATAATATTCCTTGACTTTCATATACCCTAATTTATTCAGCCATTCTCCAATTGATGGGCATCCATTCAGTTTCCAGTTTCTAGCCACTACAAAAAGGGCTGCCATAAACATTTTTGCACATATGGGTCCCTTTCCTTCCTTTAAGATCTCTTTGGGATATAGTTGGCTAATTATTTCAACTTGGATAGCAGCCCATTACACTATCTAAAATAATATCATAAAATATTCTGTCAAATTCATACCACCCCTTGGATATGCAGTGTGGTACAGTACAAAAAGCCTTTGATTTAGAATAGCTGGATTCTAATCCTGCCCCTGAAGTTCACTGGCTATACAGTAGAAATAGCCCTAGATTTACATTTCTAGGTTCAAATTCTAGCTCTGTCATTTATCATCTATCAGTCAACAAGCATTTTTAGTGTTCATAATGCACGAGGTACTGTGTTCAGCACTGAGGACAAAAATACAAGCTAAAAGGATGGTCCCTGTCCTTACATCCTACTGGAAGGAGATAACATACAAATAGTTGAAACAGGGAGGAGAGACGTATCCATTCAGAATGATGATTTACAGAATCAAAGTTGTCTAGTCTGGACCTTTTTCCACAATGGAAGCTTTGCAAAGTACTCACTAATGAAAGAAGGAGCCCATAAGAAGATCCCATGTATGATCCTGCGCAAGTCACAACTGATTTCCTTATTTGTAAAAACTGAGAGGAGGGACCTAAATGGCCCATAAGGGTTCTTCCTAAATTTATAAGGCTATGATCCTTGGGTCACTTAACTTATCTTAGCCTTGGTTTCCTTATTCTCAAAATGGGTACAACAATATTTGTCCTATACAATTTTCCTCACAAGGTTACGGTTATGATGCATGTGAAACTACATAAACTGCTATTATTAGGGCATATCTTGGATATATTGTGAAATGAGATGACTAACTTTGAAAGGTTAAGCTAGATTTCTACCCAATGATAACAAATTCACTTCCCCATTTTCTTAGGAAGCACATTTGGAATTTATGAAGCCACCACTATAGCTCTAAGGTGACATTTATCTAAAGCTTTAGGGTTTGTAAAACACTTTACATTGGTTATCTCATTTAAGCTTTACACAACCCTTTGAAATAGCTGCTACAGGTATTATTAGCCCCATTTTCTAAATAGGGAAACTGAGACCTAGAAAAGCTAAGTGCCTTGCCCATGGCTACAATTCTGATAAATCGAACCCATGTCTTTATGCCTCCAAATTTAGCACTCTATCTACATCCTCTCTCAGAAATAAAAGCAGGCAAATTCTTCCAGCATTTGATTGCAGAAGAACTGACTTCTACACTGTCTAATAAACTTTACTAAACACTTATTCGATGTATGGCACAATGCTAGTCCCTGGGAATTAAAAAATGAAGACATAATTACTTGTCCTCAAAGAGCTTTAATCCAGTAGGAGGGATAAGAACAGAATAAACATGGCCAATTGGAATTATAACCTAAGGTAATAAGAGAGAAGGTACAGTGGAAACAGAATTGCCATGTGTTCTTATCAGCCTATATGGAGTAGTAAGCAGAAAGTATATGTGGGAAGAATTCCAGAACTGAGGCCAGGTGAGGGTCTTGCTGAGATAACAGACAGAGAAGGGTGTGGACAATCTAAGATTGCAAGGATAGGCAGAAGATAGGGTGTATGTATATGTGTATATATGTATACACACACACACACACACACACACACACACACACACACCTAAGTGCTTTCCACTGGAGATAGGTTTTAAGGATCCATAATTATGGCACTGCACCATGTCAGTCATAATACAGGTCATCCCAAGCCAAGGGGAGAGCTAAGTGATAATGAAGTTGTATTCTAGATTCAGTCTACGGTTGGGTATCTCTTTATATTGGCTAAGGTCATTATCCCATTTCTAAGAGAAGGATGACTCACTCCTTTAGAACTGATAAGATTGAAGAAATATTACCCAAGTTTTATCATGTGCATTCTTTGTTGTCAGGAATAGAAATACCATTGTAAAGTGTTACCTAGACTTGTCAGGAAGCAAACTGATTTGGAAAAGAGTTTTCTAGAGATGGATCTAATCCATCAATTTTTTTTTTTACTAGTTTCTGAGGCAACATTAAAAAAACCCTTCACTCTCTCTTCCTTTTTAGCACATACCAAAATTAAACTTTTTGTCATGAATTCATGGTCATCATTATAAACATAAAGTATTAGACTACTGTAGATATTGACTGATCTCTGTAGGTTACATATTGACTTAGAAAACCACAGATGAACATTATCTATGTTTTACTGTATTTTATATACTTTGTTAAACATTTCATAATTATATTTTAATCAGTTCTGGGCAGCACTCAGGAGTTGGGAGTGTGTGTGTATTGAGATTGATATCCCTGGTATAGAAGATAAGGTTGAAATGACTATATATAGTGAATACTCCTTAAGTAGAATCTTCTTCTATCGCCTGGCATGCTTTCAGGTGAAGAATGAAATGTCCTACACTCTGACCATACCCTTTCATTTTTCTGTCTCCTCATAATGAACTCTAGTCCCTCAACCCCTTCTTAGTCACCCATTCTACTTAAATGATTTCTGGATTCATTTGCCTCTGTAGTACATTGTGACCTCAAGATCTGCTACTTTAAATTTTCATTAGCTACAACCATATAATCTCCCACGCATCTGCAAGAGTCCAACTATCCTGGACCTAAAAACCTTCAACATTGTGTAACCCCTATATGTCAAAATGAGATCCTCAAAATTCCCTATTGCTGTAGAGTCACTACTGGTCATTCAAATTCATATCCTGAAGTCATTTCAGTTCCAGTTAGCACATTCTACCAATTCTACTATAAAATCATCTCTCATATATGCCTTCTTCTAATTCTATGGCTACCATTCTTGTTTGGGCCCTCCCTGTCTTTCATAGGAGTATTATAATAGCTTCCTAACTGGTCTCCCTGACACTATTTTTAACACTTTGCAATAAATCTGACAATTAATCAGAATAATCTTTTTCACTATTCAGGTCTTATCATATCAATCTCTTAATTTAAAAAATAAGCTCCGAAGAGAAACCCCTTAGCTTGGCATTAAAAGCCTTCTTCTTCCTGGCTCCAACTTACCTTTCTATTCCCATTCACACATTCTAAAGTCCAAACTGGACAACTAATTGTTTACTCAACATTTTATCTCTTCATAAAAGAGCAAAAAGGACCTACAGGCACAAAAATGTTTGTAGCAGTTCTTTTTGTGGTGGCAAAGAACTGGAAACTGAGTGGATGTCTATCTATTGGGAAATGGCTAAGTTATGATATTTGAAAATAATGGAATATACTTATTCTATAAGAAATGATGACCAAGCTGATTTCAGAAAAGCCTTACATGAACTAATGCTAAGTGAAGGAGCATTATGTGATGATCAACTATGAAAGACTTAGTTCTCAGCAACTCAGTGATCTAAGTCAATTTTTTCTAATAAACTTTGGATGGAAAATGCCATCTACATTCAGAGAGAGAACTATGGAGAGTAAATGTTGATTGAAACATACTATTTTCACATCTTTTCTTTCTTGTGGTTTTTCCCTTTTGTTCTGATTTTTTCCTCTTTCAACATGATTCATATGGAAATACATAAAAGATGAATGTATATCTATAAGTTAAAATTTTTAATTTTTATTTCTTATATTTGTGTATTCATAGAAGCTACTATAAGAATGCACTCCCTGCCTTATCTCTACTTTTCAGAAACTTTATCTATCTTTAAAGCTTAGGTTAAATGCCATTTTTTTTTCTTTGATTCTTCCAGATGTTAATGCTTTTGTCATTCTCAAATTTTCTGTCTTTTTTCTTTTAGATTCAGTTTTCCTTCCCTTCCCTCCTCAATAAAGCAAGAAAAACAAAACTCATTACAAACTTCTATAGTCAAACAAAACATATTTCACCCATTGAAACAATTCAATATGTTGTTGAAACAACAACAACAAAAAGATAAAAAGAAAAAGGAAAATGAGGGAAAGGCCTCAATCTACACTTATAATTCATCACTATTTGGAGGCTGAAAGCACATTTTGTTATCAGTCCTTTGGAATCATGGTTAGTCATTTTATTGGTCAGAGTTCCTAAGTATTTCAAAGTTGATTATCTTTACAATATTGTTATGATTGTGTCAACTGTTCTCCTGGTTCTGCTCACTTAACTTTGGATCAGTTCAGACAAATTTTCCCAGGTTTCTCTGAAACCATCTTTTTCATCCCCAAGATTTTTCTAGTATGCTTTGATCTCTTTTCCTTGTTCTTTTTACTTCCTACCTTATATCACATGATTAGTGCATGCATATTTATCCCTAATATAATATAAGCTCCTTGGGGGCAGTCTTTTTTGTTTTAGTCTGACTCCCAATACCTAGCATAGTGTCCTGAACCAGTAAATGTTTCTTTAATTTTTGTTTGTTGTTATTGTTTGTCCTTCATTCTAGAAGAGGATCATCATATCAGGGAGATGATGCTATGAACATGCTAGTGAACTGGATTTAAGTAGGGAGGGCTGTGCAAGGTCACCTATCTCATTTTCCCCTCCAGAGCCATCTGGGTCCAGTGGCCAGATAAAGATCAGGATTACAGGAGATGGCCTTGGGTGAAATGGGAGACCCTGTCCTTTTGTTGTTGGGCTACTAAGAAAACTAGTAATTCTTTTTTTTTTAATTATTTTTTTATTTTATTTGCATAACATATGTGTGGGTAATTCTTCAACAATAACCCTTACATAGCTTTCTGTTACAAATTTTTCCCCCCAACTCCCCACCCCTCCCCTAGATGGCAGGATATCCACTACATGTTAATTATGTTAAAATATTGGCAAATCGAATATATGTATACATATTTCCAAACTTATCTTTGTTGTGCAAGAAAAATCTTATCTACACAAATGATATATCAGATAAAGGAAACACAATGTAAGCAAACATCAATCAAGGAGTATGAGAATGATATGTTGTGGACCACATTTCACATCCCTCTCTCTGGGTGTATATGGCTTTCTTCAGTGAACAATTGGAGGTGGTTTGAAACATTTCATTGTTGAAGAGAGCCATGTCCATCAGAATTGATCATCATATAGTACTGTTGTTGCCGTGTATAATGATCTGGTTCTGCTCATTTCACTTAGCATCAGTTCATGTAAGTCTCTCCAGGCCTCTCTGAAATCATCTTGCTGGTCATTTCTTACAGAACAATAATATTCCATAATATTCATATACCATAATTTATTCAGCCATTCTCCAATTGAAGGGCATCTATTCAATTTCCAGTTTCTAGCCACTACAAAAAGGGCTGCCACAAACATTCTTGCACATGTGGGGCCTTTTCCTTTCTTTATGATTTCTTTGGGATATAAGCCCAATAGAAATGCTGCTGGGTCAAAGGGTATGCACAGTTTGATAACTTTTTGAGCATAGCTCCAAATTGTTCTCCAGAATGGCTGTATCCGTTCACAGCTCCACCAACAATGCATCAGTGTCCCAGCCCTCCCACATCCCCTCCAACATTCATCATTAACTTTTCCTGTCATTTTAGCCAATCTGACAGGTGTGAAGTGGTACCTCAGGGTTGCCTTGATTTGTATTTCTTTGATCAATAGTGATTTGGAGCACCTTTTCATTTGACTATAAATAGTTTTAATTTCATCCTCTGAAAATTGTCTGTTCATATCCTTTGACCATTTATTGATTGGAGAATCGCTTGAATTTTTATAAATATGAGACAATTCTCTATAAATTTTAGAGATGAGACCTTTATCAGAACCCTTAAATGTAAAGATGATTTCCCAATTTATTGCTTCCCTCCTAATCTTGTCTGCATTGATTTTGTTTGTACAAAAACTTTTTAATGTAACATAGTCAAAGTTATCTATCTGGTTTTCAATTAAGAGTTCCAGTTTTTCTTTGGACATAAATTTATTCCATCTCCATAGGTCTGAGAGGTAAACTATATTACATTCCTCTAATTTACTTATAGTATCACTCTTTATATCCAGATCATGAACCCATTTAGATCTTATCTTGGTATGTGGTGTTAGATGTGGGTCAAGCCCCAATTTCTTCCACACTAGTTTCTAGTTTTCCCAGCAGAAAACTAGTAATTCTTAAAATTATTCCAAAGTCACCTGATACAGATTTAAGATGTGTAACCTCTGCTGAATTTGCAAGATTCTTCAACAGTTCTACTCAACTACTATCAACTCTCTCTTTTAAAAGCTCTTTATTTTCAAAACATATACATGGATAATTTTCCCACAAAACCCTTGTAAAACTTTGTTTTCTAATTTTTCCCTATTCCCCTACCCCCTCTCCTAGATGGCAAATAGTCCAATATATGTTAAACATGGTAAAATATATGTTAAATCTAATATATACATATATATTTATACAATTATTTTGCTGCGCAAGAAAAATCAAATAAAACAGAAAAAAATGAGAAAAAAATAAAGTGCAAGCAAACAGCAACAAAAGAGTGAAAATGCCATGCTGTGAACCACACTCAGTTCCCACAGTCCTCTCTCTAGGTATAGATGGCTCTCTTCATCACAAGATCTTTGGAACTGGCCTGAATTATCTCATTGTTGAAGAGAGCCATGTCCATCAGAATTGATCACTATATAATTCCCATAGATTTTCATCTCAATTCCTAAAAAAAATCATTCTAAACATTCCATTTTCCTCTTTCCTAAAGATTTCAATCTGTCTACATTCCAATCCACAACCCTTGGAATAGATGATTTAATGTTATGTAGTGGAAATGTAAATTTTTGACTCTTCAAAGAATCAAAGTTGAAGGTGAGCAAAAAGAAAGGG
Source organism: Myrmecobius fasciatus (assembly GCA_023553655.1). Classification (NCBI taxonomy): domain Eukaryota; kingdom Metazoa; phylum Chordata; class Mammalia; order Dasyuromorphia; family Myrmecobiidae; genus Myrmecobius; species Myrmecobius fasciatus. The sequence goes on along the minus strand of JAJPUD010000423.1, from coordinate 353,879 downwards.
GAAATGCACTGTGGGTACAAATAGGCTACAGCTTATTTCAAATGATTATATATAAGAAGTGGTTTAAAATACATCATCAAAAATTTTATAATAAAAAAAAAGAAATTGGCTGGTCAGAGAGAGAAACACTTCAGGTGTTACAATGGTACCTCCAAATTACAAAGAGTTGGAGGAAGGCTTTCAGGATATTGGTGAATCCTCTGTTGAAGATCTACAGAAAATCATAGATAAAAGTAGTCTACAATGAGAAGACATGACTGACCTGCATTCTATTCTACATTGATATTTCAAAATTAAAATACTGAAGAGTCTAAAGCAGCCTATTTTGTTTTTGCAGAACAGAGAAGCTTAACTTAATGTCATAGTACACTGGTAGTATGCAAATCAGGAAAATTAAATTGGTTCTATTATGGACATAGAGTAGGCAGTTATATGATGGTATTTTAATAGATCTAATATGATATTGACAAGCAAAACAGTGAATACTTTTAAGAGGGAAGATTAATAGACTTTTATATCTGGTTATCTATTCGTATCTTGCCAACATTTCTTGAATTACTATGAATTTTGAAAGCCAAACCTGAATTGGGTTTGCAAATCCCTGATACATGTTGATCAAGCATATGAATGAAGTATACATGAAAAAAAAATAAAGAAACATACCCTAACACTTTCTCTAGGAACCAATATTATTTGTATAATGCTATTACTTTTAGTAGAATATAAATGATTAATTTTTGAAATAAACCATCTCATTGAATTTTCCAAATCATAATTAAAACTTTATGCTTTGGTTTTATTTTTAGCATCCCCCTGGGAAGGAGAAAGAAATCTGAGCAGCCTGCAGAAAGGGCATATCACCCCTTACTGTGTTGTGTTAGCTACTCATGTAATAGTGGTTTCAAGATTATGAACAAATTTTACTAGTATTCATTTTCCATACTTTGCCACTTGTTAACAGAACTAGTTGGGTAACAATATCCTGCCCTTTTAATCTGGTCAGAATATAGCACCATGATTTGATGAAGCTCCTACCAAGATCTATGCTTCCATACTAGGCTATATCTGTTTATTTGGGGACGAAGCCAAAAATCAGGTTGAGCCTATTATCCTTGCTTTTTTTTGAGTGATAGTAGTTAATTTTAAAAAGTGAAAAGGAGACAAATCACCCTCTGCTGGAAGGGAGAAGGATGTAGTCAAATATGTGAACCACAGTTTATATTTATACAATACTCTGCATCTAAGGAAAACATGTTTAACAAAGAATACATTTCAAAATAATACTGGGAAAAACGGAAGTCATCACAAAAGTCCTCAGTTTTTAAAGCCTTCAGCAGCAGCTTGTTGCCTGGTTCATTGTGTTAACACACAGATTTTATTGGTTACAATTAGAGCCAATAGCCAGTCTACAAACTGGAGACTAATTTGCAAACAAGAAAAATGAAGTATCAGGGAAAAAAAGTACCTAGATCAAAATAATTATATGGATTGCAACTTAGGAACTTGAGATCATTTTCTTTTTTTTTTTTTTCTTTCTTTCTTTTTTTTTCTTTCTTTTTTTTCCCTGAGGCAATTGGGGTTAAGTGACTTGCCCAGGGTCACAGAGCTAGGTAGGAAGTATTAAGTGTCTGAGATCGGATTTGAACTCAGGTCTCCTGACTTCAGGGCTGGTGCTCTATCCACTGCGCCACCTAGCTGCCGCTTGAGGTCATTTTCTTTAGATAAAGTAGAGGAGAGAAGGTACAATTTGAAAAAAATATTTTTATTTATGTCTTGGAGCATGGGCAGAGCTCTGAGTTTGGAGTCAGGAAGACCAAGTTAAAATTCTGCTTCAGAGTCTAGTTGTGTGACCTTGGAAAAGTCACTTAAATGCTGCCTCTTTCCATTTCCTCAATTGTAAAATAAGGATAAAAATGGCACCTATTTCCAGATAATATTTGCAAAGCACTTACTATTCTTGGGCCATAGGAGGCACTTAATACATGATTATTCTTTTCCTTTCTCAAATAATGACTCGTGGTTCCTCCTCACCTTACAATGCTTGACTATAGTGATAATCACACATTTGCTTTCTCTGAGTAAAACTGAAGTGTTATGTCACCAACTTCCACTCAAATAAATGAAATAGGTGTTTTTGCTCTCCTAACTCTTTCCTATGTTCTCAGTAAGGAAGACTCATTGATTTCAAGTATCTTGCATATAGTTTTACACCATGTCAGTAACCAAACTTGGAATAAAACCTAAATGACCATATTATCTGCCTATTAATCTGTTCCTTGGATCACATGCTCTTTTTATTTTTTATGCAACCAACACCTGAGTTCATGATGGCTGATTCATCAGATATTTCCTCTTTGGAGAGCCATGCTCTTCCAATTCTGTTTTAAAACAGAGAATAAAACCATCACCAGAATCATCTCAAAGACCTTGAAAAACTACAATCAAAGCAACCCAGAGAATCTAATGGGGAAAAAAGATACACAATCTTCTTTTTCATTCTCACCAGGTAACAAAGGAAGAATACTACTACTATAATTTTATATTAACTTAGAGCTGCTACTATTCCAAGGTGTCCAAAATATTCAGATATTATTTGTAAATCAGACATTTCTCAAGTCTAATGAAGGAATATAAATAATATTACCCAAATTTTATGGGTAAGATAATCAGGGAAGAAACAATAAGTATGGAGCCAACTGGAAATTGATTAATCTCTAAAGCAAAGTAAAATAAAACCTCCAGGTACCCTAGAAGCCACAGGAAATTCTATATTGGGTCTGAAACCACTCTAGACTTCTAGAAATCCTTCAAAACAGGGATGTAATGAGGCCCTCAGATCCAAGCTTCTTTGAGGCTGGATTTAAAGGGAAAACAAAAACAAAAACAAATCCAAAACAAAACACTCTAATTGTAAAGAAAGAAAGAAAGCAAAAAATTGGTAGGACTTTTGCTCTCCTTCCTCAATTTATCTTACCTACCTATGTATATGCTGTATCCTCTCCAAGTCATGTCAACAAGCATTTATTAAGCACCTACTATGTGCCAGGTATCAATTGAAGGCAAGCTCCTTGGGAGTAAGGACCTTTTTCCAGGATCTAGAGCAATGGCCTGTATATATTAGTAGATGGTTAGTAAATGTTTTCTGAAATATATTGAAGGGTTCTCTCTTTAAGAGAAAGCCTAATTATTAAGCAGATTCAGTTTGTTTTAGCTAATTTTCAACAATGCTAAGTCTATTTTAGTTGCTAAGGGAGATCGGGACTTTCCAAAAGTGACAAGATATTCTTTCATATGGCTTCTAAATAAAAATAATTTAACTCCTTATATGAGGAACAGAGGATAAAAGAAAAAAGAATGAGGAAAACAGAAAATGTAGGCAAATAATCCTCCCAAGATTATCTGGGGTCACCATTTAATGGGTCTAAGACAAATGAGAACAGAAAAGGAAATCTGTTGGGGTATTAGCCTTTCAATGAAATCATGGGAAAAGCAGAATCAATAGGTATTCTGCTCAAGGGAAAGAACACAACTCACATTCAAAAAAAAATTTTTAAAGCAAATTGATCAATTGCTGCTCCTTTGATAAAACAACCAATTTAACCCTAAATCTCTGCTTTAAGTACAGCATCTTGCCATTTATATAAGTGCACAGATAATTAGAAATCCCTACTGTAGCCAATGTATTTCAGAGTGAAGCAAGAATGATAATCTTATGTGATCTCTGACTAATAACTAGTGAAAGGACTTTCAGATAACTAGGGAAGGGACTTTCAGAGTCTGCCAAGGTATCTCTGCCCTTCAGTAAGCACAGTGATATGGAGCCCTCTTGCTATACCAGACGGCTATAAATCTTTTGTATTCTGATAGCTGTTATCAACAGCTAGGTTTAGGTACTTCTAATAGTGACTCTGTGGGATTCCAAAGCATTTCTTCTGCTCTTAGAGAGTCAGAGAGGCCTTGACAAATTTAGAGAAGGAAAAGATCTCGGCAGTCACTGAATCTGAACTTTTCATTTTATTAATGATGAAACTGTGCTCTAGAAAGGTTACTTGACAGAGGTCATGCTAATATTCATCAGAAGTGGGATTTAAACTTCTGGATCTTCCTAATTCCAAAGTCACTTTTCTATCCACTATGAATTGAATGTTTTTGTGACTTGGACCCACAGCTTACTTTAAGGGAACCAGATTTAATTTACAATCCCCCAAATATCCATTTCTCATGAATAAGCCCAGCAAAGCTTAGTAACTTTTGACTAGATGGCATCAAAAATGGAAAATAAATGAATATATTGCTTAAATCCAACACATCCATGATATATATGAGAGCCTGAAATAAATGGATATAACATTGACAAGCTCTGGCAAACATAGACAACAGAAACACATAATTAGAGATTAAAATTCCATTCTTTTAATATGCTAGAAGATTCACTGATAGTTGGAGTGACCACAGACAAATCATTCCATCTTTCAGGATCTCAATTTTCCTAACTGTGAAATAAGATAGAAAAAAATGGTCTCTGTGATCCTTTCTAGTTCTAAGGCAGTGTCTCATAACATTTTTATTGTCATGGATCACTTCTCAGAATGTTTTTTTAAATGCATATAATACAAAGGATTACAAAGGAAATTAATTATGCCAATATATGGGTATTGAAATATTTTTTTTCAACGAGTTTACAGACTCCAGTTTAAGACCCTCACAGATCCAATGATCCCATGAGTAAATTACCTCTAAAAGTTTCTAATTATAATATTTTATGATCCGGGGATAATAATAACTTAGGAATTTTTAAAACATGTATTTAAATCTGGGAATACTACTGAAATCAGTAGCTTGCCTAATAGTGAAACAAATTGATTCAAAAGAAATTTAATTTAGACAATGATATCAGCAGATGGCAAATGAAAATCATTATAAACAAAAGTAAAATTAGTCTTGGAGTAAAGAATCAATCTAGGAAAAACATACTAAAATAGAACAATCATCCAAGCCAGTGACTGCCTAGAAAAATGATTTAATGATCATTAGGGAGTACAGTCCTGAAAATGTCAGCAAGAACTAAGGAAAACAAAATAACACTGTGGATTATATTAACAGAGGGTACTGAAAAAGTATAACAGGAATGCCATTAACATTATAAAGTACTTACTTCAGAGAGGGCAAGGATATTAATGGAATTGATTTCCTCCAGAAACCTTGAGTGAATTATTGGTAAATCTTTTATAGATTGTAATGTTAAACAATTTGCATACTTGAGGAATTCAGTAATCCACGTGTTGGTTCCTCCAATGCCTATTGACTTTTCCTTGAGAAACATAAACTAGTTGTGTGATTAGAAATTGAGCTTCCTCTTCTGTGAAACAAGAATAATAATACTCACATACTTAGTGCATTGGGTTGTTGGACAGATCAAATGAGATAAAATAATAAATGGCAACTATCATTATGACTATAATTACTGACAAATATCAAGCAACAAAATACTTGGGCCAATAACTTGGATTACCTAATTTTGGGAAAAACATTGAAAAAATTGATTTTTTTGGCATTTATTCAAAGATCTTAGGAACAAAAATGTTAAATTTCCAAAGTATGAAAAGTGATAGAGTTTAGTTAAGATAGATCATCTCTGATAGATCATTATTTATTAATTTTATTTATCAAAGATTTATTAAAGTTTTTTTTTTTTCACTGTGACATTTTTTGTTAGTGCATTACAACACAATGGTCTTGGTAGCCGGTGGTTTTATTGGGAAGATGTCAATGATAAGAATAAAAGAGAGGAGAAAAACAACATTGGATTGTAAAAGAAAGAGTAGAAAACTGGGAAGGGAAGAAGGGGTTAAATTATAAAGGGCTTAAAAAGCCAAACAGAGGTTTTTACATATGATCCAAAAGCTAATAAGGAGCCACTGAGAAGGGATAGGGTGACATGATCAGTTCTGTTTTCAGGAAGCTCACTTTGGCCATGGAGAGCAAAATGGGCTATAGTAAGGAAGGACTTGGGGCAGGGAGAGACACTGAAAGGTTACTGTAATATTCAAGGTGTAAGGTGATAAACACGATAGCAACAGAGACAGAGAAGAAGGGAATATAGAAATAACAGTGATCTTCCACTCTTTATACCATGATGTTTTTATAAAATGATTTCTGCTCTCATGGAAGAGTTTGTTCTTTTTTCTTTTCCTTCCTTCCTTTCTTTTTTCTTTTCCTTCCTTCCTTCCTTCCTTTCCTTCCTTTCCTTCCTTCCTTTCTCCCTCCCTCTCTCCCTCCCTCCCTCCCTTTCTCTCTCTCTTTCTCCCCTCCCCCCTTCCCTCCCTTCCTCTCTCCCTCCCCCGCTCCCCTCCCCCCCCCCATAGGACAAAGTGATTTGCCTTACAACAGCTTTTCAATGATAGTATTTAGGTTGCAAAATACCTTACTAAAAAATATAGGTCCGCTGATATATCTTTGAACATATTTACACTTATCAAAATTTTGTCAACAATGTAACAGATGATGGAAGGATCAGAAAAGATGAAATAAAAATAAGTAAATTTAGGTAGCCCACAATGTGGACTTCATAGTATGGTACTCAATTTTTCCCCCTTCAGAATCATCAGACATATATGGTAATAGCAAACTAATGCTTTGTCTTAACATTGAGCACAAAACTGGGAGTAATGGAGAGAAGTTACATAGTAGCAAGTGTGGGCTTGATGTAAGAAAATACTCTGACCTACATGAGAAGAACATTGTATACAGTAACATCAATATTGTATGATGATCTCATACACGGCAACAACAGTATTACATGATGATCAATTCTGATGGACATGGCTCTCTGCAACAAAGAATTGTCTCAAACCAGTTTAAATTGTTCAATGAAGAAAACCATATACACCCAGAGAGAGGGATATGAAATATGGACCACAACGTAACATTTTCATGATCTCTAGTGACATTTGCTTGCATTGTGTTGCCTTTCTCTGATTCTTTTTTTTTCTTGTAGATAGGATTTTTCTTGCATAACTTCTCAAGCATTTCAACATTATTAATATGTAGTGGACTTCCTGCCATCTAGGGGAGGGGAGGGCACTGGGGGTAAAATTTGTAATGGAAAGCTCTGTAAAGATCAATGTTGGGAAACTACCCATATACATGTCATACAAATAAAAAGCTTTAAATAAAAAAAATATAAAAAAAAATTAAAAAAAAATTAAAAAAACAATAATATTGTATGATGATCAACTATGAATGACTTAGGTTTTCTCAACAATACAATGGTCCAAGACAACTCTGAAGCATTCATGGTGGAAAATGCTATTCACTTCCAGAGACAGAACTGATGGATTTTGAATGCAGATTGAAGCATATTTTTTTCAAACTATTATTCTTGTTTTTTTTTAATCTTCATTTTCCTTTGCCACATGCTAATATGGAAATGTTTTGCACATGTACAATCTATATTCATTTGCTTAACTTCTCAAGAGAGGGAGAGATTAGGAGGATGAAGGAAAAGAATCTGGAATTCAAAATTTAAAAAAAATGAATGTTCAAAATATTTGTTTATATGTAATTGAGAAAAATAAAATAAGTAAAATAAAAAGTGGAACAAAATACTTCTTAACTCCAGTGATCTAAAGTAGAATGAATCATCTATCAGAGGAAGTAATACATTTTTCCATACTAGGAATCTTTAAACAAAGCTTGGGTGCCCTACTTGTTAGACATTATTTCTGATGGAATTCTTGGTATGATTTGGACAAAATGGTCTCCATCTAACATCCTTTCTAAGTCCAAGATACTGTCATTCTAATAGTACTTCCTTGATCTAAGTGATAAGGTTAAAGTTTTCCTATCATTTCCTGCATTTCTTTGGTTATCTCTTCTGAGCATATCAATGACAGGACCAACACTTCATTATTTGTTTTGTGCTCTATTTCACTTATATACATCTAGTTTTCTTAATCAGATTATAAACTACTTTTTGGCAATACAAGTATCTTATACTTCTTTTATAGTCATCACAGTTCACAGTATAGTTCTAGACATATGATGGTTACTCAAATCATATATTTATTAATTAATGTACAGCCCCAAAGTCTGAGTTTTCTTAGAACTGTCTTTGACTAAATATACTCAAGTTACATAGGAAGAAATCCTTCAATTTAGCTTGCTGACTTCCTTATCTTGTATTATTTTAGTTCCTGGTCTCTACATTCCACATTCCAGCCAAACTGAACTCATCCCCTTACCTCCTTGTCATACACTCTTACATTTCTATGTCTTTATTGATCCCATCATTAAGTGAACAACTTAAATGGCACTTCTTTTCTACTAAGCTTTCCCTGACACTGTTCTCTTCACTCACATTAATTTCTCTCCTCTCTAATTTTTTTGGATCTTTCCTTTCCATTTATCTTGAAAAAGATAATAGTCTATCTAATTTTTATTTATATTGCTTTTTTTCCCATTAAATGGTAAGCTTTGAGGACTAGTTCTATATTGTATAATTATATTTTTTTAAAAAATTCTTGGAGAATAGTACAGGATGCTTAACATAGTAAGTGCTTAACAAATGTTTGTTGAATTATAATAAATTGGGTACTTGAATTATACTTTCTTCAATAGTTGAGTAATTGGCTTATTTTCATAATTTTTACTAATAGGAGTAAAAAAGACCTCTAACAGTAAACTCAGCTTCTCTAAGAGAGATGTAGTCCAAGATAAGTGAAGGAAGAGAGATTAAAAATATGATTTTAAACATTAAATAGAAAGCCACTTTGAGACAAGTAATTTAAAATTAAGTTTCTATTTCTGGCTGAGGTTGATTGCCTATCACATAATCAAAACTATTACTAACATTCTACATTTCATGAATGGTCAAAAAATATGAATAGTTTTCAAAGGAGAAAATTTAAGATAGCAGCAGCCATATGAAAAAAAGACTTTGAATTACAAATAATTAGCAAAATGCAAATTAAAGCAACCCTGAGGTTCCATTCTACATCCATGAGACTGGCAAAGCAGACCAAAAAAAATTACAAACACTGGAGAGATTGTGGGGGGGAAAGCATAGCAATGCACTATTGGCAGAACTGTTCCTCATTCTGGAAAGCCTTTTGGAATTATGTCCCCAAAGGCATTAAATTGTGCATATCCTTTGACCCAGGATATGACTTCTAGTTCTATACTACCAAAAGACCAAAGAAAAAAGAAAAGAACCTATATTTACCAATATCTACAGCAGTTTTTTTGGCAGTAACAAAGAAATAAAAATGAATTCATCTATCAACTGAGGAATGCTGAACACATGATTGTATATGAATTAATGAAATATTATTGTGCCATAAGAAGAAACATAGGAAGATCTGGATGGATTGATGTGGAGTAAAGTGAGCAGAACCAAGATAACAATACAAAACACAACAACTTTATAAAGTCAAACAACTTTGGAAAATTAAGAACTCTGATCAGTATAGTGATCTATCTTATTTCTATAGGACCAATGATGGAGCAAGCATATCACCCTTTGACAAAGAGGTGATAGACTCAAGATACAGGATTTGATATACATTTTTGTCCATGGCCAAAATGAGAATTTGTTTTGCTTGACTATTTGTTATAATTTGTTTCTATTTGTTATTTTATTTGTATTTTTTTTTTCAAAGAGGGGAGTGGAGCTAAGATGGAGAGAAAATAAATGTTTATTTAAAAATAAAAAGTTAAAAAAATAAAAATAAATAAAAATAAAAAGTTAAAAGTTAAAAATGGTAAATTAAAAAAAAACACCAACATTACTAATACATTATAAATTCCCTAAGCCCTCAACTTTCTGTATGTGGCAATTCCTATAATACTTCTGATCTTTCTGTTTTTTCTAGCCCTACTTCCAAGGCTCAAAACATTTCTAGAGAAGTCAGACTGATATCTATAAACCCAACTGGATCCTGAATGCTGTCAGGGTTCCTTGACATAGAGATGGATAATTATTTCATAAAAACTCTTTAAATATTCTCCATTCCTCTCAAGCTTCTGAAACTACCATTCTTCTTTACTTCCTCAGTTTTTTTTCCCCACATAGAATAATGAAGCATGAATTTAAGATTACATTATCAGAATTTTAGAGCAGGAAAGAAGTTTAGAGATTATCTACCTAATCCAACCTTCCCACTTTATAGATGAGGGAACTCAGGTGAAGCAATTGCTGGAGGTCACACAGGTTGGTTGTAAGTGTAAGGTGGTTGTAAGCTTACATCTGGAACCAGGTCCTTTGACTCCAAAATCTCTTGTCTTTTCACTTCATCTTCCCTCATCCCCTACCTCTAAATTCCCATCTCTTCACTTAATCTTTTTCCCCTCTTCTTTCCCAGAAGACATGGTTTTCCTCCTTCTGACCAAAGTTTTTTTTCCCTTAATTTTCCACTTTCTCATGGAGAAAGTGGTACCTAGATTGGACTTTAAAGTAATAAATTTCAACAGAAACAGAGATGAGTCAGTCATATCTCTAACTTTTATTAAATACTTACTACGCCTTAAGCACTGTGCTAAGCTCTGAAGATAGAATGAAAGGCAAACAAAAAACAAACCAAAATCAAAAAACTAGTCCCTGGTCTCAGTAGCTCATATGGAGAAGATAACATTCAAACAATTATGTACATACAAAATATATAAGGGATGGATGTAAGATAATTTCAAAGGGAAAGCACTAATGGGGTGGTGGTGGTGGTGGTAGTAGTGAGGTCTGGGGCTGGGAAAAGCCTCCAGTAGATGATGGGATTTGAGCTGGGACTTGAAAGAAGTCTGAAAAAGCCAAGAGGCAAAATTGAGGAAAGAGCATTCCAGACATGGGTAGGGCTGAGAGTGGGGGTGTACAAGCAATGCAAAGGTAAAAAGTTAGGTCAAAAGAATGTTAGGGATAAGGAACAACAAATATACACCATACTGGCAGGTCCTTGAATGTGTAGAGGGGAGTCAAGTATAAACAGAGTGGAAAAATAGGAAGAGACTAGATTGTCTCTTTATATATATAGGACTTTATATTTGATCCTGAATTTGGTAAAGAACCAATGGGGAGGAGAGAGAGAGATGATAAGGATCTTAAGAAGGGCAATGGTTATTTAAAGGTAGAGAAGGGGATGTATACAAGAAATGTTGTGAAGATAAAAATGGTAAGATTTTGGCAATAGTTAGAGTTTAAGCTATAAAGATGACAACCTGCCTGAAAGTAATCAAGAGCTGGTTGCAGTAAACTCAGCTCAACATTTGTTAAGGCAATATGAACACAAAGACAAAAAGGAGACTATCCCTACCTCTCTGTGCACCCTTACATTTTAAAGAGTTTATATAACATCAAGGTATAAGGTGTACAATGAGTACATATATAAGTAAATACTCCACAATTGAAAGGAAAGAAAGCACTAACACATGAAAGAGCTATTGGGCTTTTTTCTTCCCTTCCTCCCCTTCTTTCCTTCTTTCCTTCCCTCTTTCTCCCTCCCTCCTTTCCTTCTTTCCTTCCTTCCTGATTTGAATGAAATTACTAAGACGTCATATTTATGTAGAACTTTTAAGTTTGACCCAGAGGTGTATATACACTATCTCATCTGATCCTAATATTTCTATATTACTAAAGAGGAAAGAAAATTCAGATAGGAAAAGGGACTAACAGGATCATACAGCTAGTGAAAATGCTGGTGATTCCTGAATTAGTTAATGCTGCTAATTACTACTGCCTTAAAAAAAAGCCAAAGACACACACCTGCACTTGCAGCAGAAACAAATACTGACTGTTAGAGCAATTGCTGACTGAAGAAAAAGTGACACTGGCAATACATTTTGTATCTACAGAGGGGGGAAAAAGCTGTGTCATAAGAGAAAACTGTTCTTAAAAGGGGTACCACAAGCAAAAAGTTGCAGACTAGAAATTTCTACTAAGAAAACCCCAGACAAAACCACTGTATATGTGTATTTACATGCTGAAGAATTCAATTTGTAACTCCAGAGGACACAGCCACACTTGGAAAAGGGCAAAATGCTATTTATTCTGCAAGATAAGGCAAAGAGAAAACTCCTGAAATTTCAGCTATTCAGTCCTTCTACATTATCAATCTGAATGAAAAGGGACCATGCACAATTACACAATCACTAATTTCTTAATCCCTGGCTGTGTATCTGGCACTTTGCTAGGGATATAAAGAAAAAGCAAAAACAGTCCTTGTCCTCAAGGAGTTTACAATCTAATGGAAGAAGATAATATAACATGAAGCATAATCCAGAGTCAATGGAAGGTAGCTTCAGAGGGTTAAGTACTAACAAATCATGAAGATTTAAAATACCACCAAGTCATATACATTCTGTTAAAATTTGAAAATTCTCCTCATTGGAACTATTAGTCACTGAGATTTAACTGTTTTGCTAAAGAAACAGCTCCTTATGCAGCCAGATCAAGTTTTCTGGCAACTGCATTTCTAATCATTCAAAGTACTTTTAATCCTTTCAAAATCATCCAGACTACTCAATATCTGAAATGGTAGCATTTCAAGTTATAAAATATACTCAGCTTAGGAACAATTTATAAAGAATGAGATTATTAAGTTTGCATCAGAGTTTTGCAGATGTAATAGGTTTCAGAGCTTAAGAGTTCTTGAACATTTTTCCATATTCCTCAATTGTAGTTACAATTAAATATAAAATATATAATAGGGAAAAGTCCCTTTAAAATAAATGGGCAGATTTTGTGATACTGAAGATTTCTTTGAATAATATTTATTAAGGCATGAAGTCCAACAAATACCCAATTTAAAAACAAGAAAAATTCTATATTTACAATTAAGATAGCTTATTGATACAATTCCTAAACATCAGTTAATTGTGTGTTTGATACAGGCAGAATTGGAGAGCTGTATAACCTTTTGTTTTTTTGTTTATAGAAATAACATTACAGTTTTATTGTATTTACTTATTCCCTTCTTCAGCGGGGTAGCTAAATGGTCTAGTGGATCAAGCACTGGGTGTGGAATCAGGAAGACTCATCTTCATGAGTTCAAATCTGGCCTCAGATGCTTACTAGTTGTATGACCCTGGGCAAGTCACTTTAACCTTGTCTGCCTCAGTTTCCTCATCTGTACAATGAACAGGAAAAGCAAATGGCAAACCATTCCAGTATCTTTGCCAAGAAAACCCCAAATGGGGTCATAAAGAATTAGACAAGACTGAAATACCTTAACATCTCTTCTCCAAGCTCATAGAGGGTAGGGATAGTCTGGTTTTGTTTTTGTGTGTCTAGTGCCTGAATATAGTAGGTATCTAATAAATGCTTGTTGAATAAAATTGTTAATTACATTCTCAATACTTACATACTAGTTTAACAAATCTGTCTTCAGAAAGACAGATCTAAAGATCAGAAACATTTAAAACAATTTGTTTTATTTTGTACAGGATCTAAAAGTAACTTCCTTCAACAAAACTACATGCAGAGAATATAAAAGTTATCACTCTTTATCCTGACCTGAATAAAAAGTTAAAAGGGGGAGAATATAAAAACACACAATATTCAACATTGAAGCATTCTCTCTTAACAAGATCAAGTAAGGTCTTATTCAGAGGCAAACAGGATACTGGAATAATTTAGCAAGCTTCCAGGCAAACTATAAATAGCTATAGCAATTTCAAGAAATCCTGTTTCAATGTGTATATTATTATTTGAAAACAGTACAGATTTTAACACAATGGTATCACCCCAATTCCCTGGAATAGGAGAATCTTATTTTTACCAAGTTTTCTTGGTTCCTGGCTGCTATTGTCTGTTCATCTTCTGCCCCATTTTTCATGTATTTGACCTCTTCCACAGGTTTGATCCTATACTCATCTGAGGAAGAAAAAAAAGAAAACACATTTTAGACAGTTAAACAAGGGAAGAAAAAAAATGACACTGAAAAATATAATGATATTAGCTCCTTTTTTCCCCCTTCCTTTGCACAAAGTGCATTGAAATTAATCTGGATACAAGTCTGTGAGTCCTGGATCTCTTTTTCTAGGAGACTTCCTCTCTTATTTACTGGAAAATGCTCAGTATCCTAAAAATATTTATAAAAGTTTCATTGTCTAGCACTTTCTCAGATACAGCAAGAGGTGGCAGAAGTAAAAGCACTTTTTTTCTTTGTACAAAGGTTAAGTCTATAACTCACAGGAGCACAGCATCTAATGGGAAACTGGGGGAATGAAAAGAAACTGCTTTATATTTGGAGGAGGTCAAAATATAAGCATGATCCTGGGGCAACAATCTTCAATTCTACATTCAAGTCACAGTTTTTCCTTTTTTTAAAAAAAATTAATGCAATGCCAGATGGACATTGATTGCTGAAGGTCTAAGCCAAAAAGATTTGATCATCTTGGACTCTGAACTTGACATCTTAGCCCAACTGAGCTCAGCTTGAAAGATAATTTTAAAGTACACAATTTATCTTAACCTCCAGGTGAACTGTGTGAGTATATACATATAGGATGTGAGATAGTTTTACATCTCTCAAGCAAGAATTATATAGTACCTAACACCCAGAAGCAAAAACAATTTGTCCAAGGTCAGTGAGAATGACAGTTTCTACAAAGGAATCTAGATCTCTCATCTTGCCATTCAATGCTATGATAATATTTTATTATTAATGCTGCAGTCAGTAAACCACACTGCTTACTCATGAAAACAAATAAGTCTGTCTGTCTGTCTGTCTGTCTGTCTGTCTGTCTCTCTCTCTCTCTCTCACACACACACACACACGAAGAAGAAAAGCCCATTCAACCCAATTTCCTCTCCAGTCAAGCATCTGTTGCAAGAGAATTTTCTTTATCACTTCTAGCTATGGCTTCACTCCCTGTCCATTTTAATTCCCTTCCTGTTTGGTCTTCAGTTTTATAGAGACCAGAAGACAGAAAAAACTGAGATGTCTCTGGAGAGTTGCTACTTTTATCTAACTGACTAACCCATTAGCCTAATATATTAACTAGAATATATTAAAAGTTGGTGAGTGGAAAAAATAATGAAGACAGTAATAGTGATAATAACAGCACTGCCACTGAAGGATAGATATCTGCCAATTATGGACTATACTCAAAGGGAGATCTTACTTCATAATTAAAAAAGTCACCAATAATTTTTGAGTCATCTGTGATTAAGATTTGTTTGTGACATTCATTTAAAATGTTTTCTTGATGCTTCTCTTTATATCAATTCTGTCTGTATATTCTGCCTCAACCCCTGTGCATGCAACTCATCTATTTAGTCTTTTCTTGGTGTTTTTTAAAATTCAATAATATTTTATTTTTCTATTCATTTTTGTAAGATTCTGAGTTCCAATTTTTTTTCTTCCTCCTTCTCTTATTTCCTTGTTCCCTAAGACTGCAAGCAATCTGAAACAGGCTATACATGTATAACATATTAGTTATATTGTGAAAGAAAAGTCAGACCAAAAGGAAAAAACCCATGAGAAGGAAAAAGCAAACAAAGAAATAAAGGTGCAAAAAGTATGCTTTGATCCTCATTCAGTTGCTATAGTTTTCTCTCTGGATGCAGAGTATAGCCTTTCTTTTGTAATAAAGAAAGATAGTTAAGCAAAACCAACTCATCAACACAGTGTTTATCACAATGTTCAATATGTAACATTTCCAATTTAAAGCTTTCCTCTTCTGAAAGAATTGGATTTCCTTATGTCTTCTCTGGGTTCAAATTTCTAATGCTGCTTCAGTGTCTTTAAGTAGGAGTTTCTTCTTTCTCTACTACCTCATCAAAATGGGTATTTTAAAAAATCAACGTATGCGTTTTTATGAAAAATGAGTGCTCTTATCCTTTATAAAATAATTATTCACAGATAATTTGCATAGCTATTAAAAAAATCCACATTGCTATCCAAGGGACCTAAGCAAATGTCTTACTTTTCTTTATATCGCTCATTACTCTATTAGAAGAATAACATCCATCTAAAATACTCATTGTCTCTGTTGTAATCCTTTTCTTTCTTTCTTCAGTGGAGAAGAGAACAAAATTAAGTAGATCAGTATTAGCTATAATTAGTGAATACTGTCCAACAGGTACTAAAAAATTGTATCATCTAAGCTATAAAACTATAACAAAAATATTTTTAAAATATGTAATGTATATTTGCCATGAAATGTCATATATTTGCATAATAAAGTGACTAAACTATATCTTTTGAACTAGAGATTCTATTATTATACTTACACCCCAGAGGCTAATAATAAATAAGAGAGGAAATCCTTATATACATCAAACTATTTGTAATAGCACTTTTTGTGATCTCTAAGAATTGGAAACAAAGAAGATACATATCAATCAGGGAATGGCTAAACAAGGTGTGGTTCATGAATATAATAGAATATGACTGTGCTGAAAGAAATTGTGAATATGATAAATATAGTGAAGCATGGAAAGATCTATATGAACTGATGCATAGTACTCAGAGTCCACATTTACTACAATACAATCACACACACAAAAAGTAAACAGTGAATGTCACATCATAAAAAATAGGTATATCTCAAAGTAAGAGATAGAAAATATCCTTTTGCAGAGAGGTGGCAGGGTCACAAGGATTGTATACTGAATATATTTAGGAACTTTTTTGTGTGTACCAATCAATTGTTTCAATTTCCCCCCTTATCTTAAAGGGAAGGGGTTTTTAAAAATACCATTTGCTATATGAGATAACTCTCTGAAAGGGGTGGGGAAGGGAAGAGATGCTGAGGGAAATTTTAGTGATGTACAAAATTAATAAAAATGTGATATGAATTTAGACAAGAACAAATCACTGAGATGAAGAAAAAGTAACATATTAACAGGTTTAAAAACCTCATTTTGGGGGCAGCTAGGTGGTGCAGTGGATAGAGCACCACCCCTGAAGTGAGGAAGACCTGAGTTCAAATCTGGTCTCAAACACTTAACACTTCCTAGCTGTATGACCCTGGGCAAGTCACTTAACCTCAATTGCCTCACCAAAAAAAAAAAAAAAAAAAAAAAAAAAAAAAAACCAAACCTCATTTTGAATGTGGTTCTGTGGATTTGATAATAAAGATAATTACACATTGTCAGGAAACATGACCAAAGATAGGTTAAGTCTGAAACCTTATTCACAGATAAGAGACATGAAAGGATGGGAAATACTTAACATTAAGGCATGAATATATACATATGTGCATGTATTCATATGTATATATATGTATTGTATGTATACATATACATTCATATATGATAAGGTAAACTAAGTGTGATTTAAAATGTCAAAAACTGACATTAATTACCAGATTAATTATAAACAAACCAGATTGTCATGAAGAATAAAATTATAGCATAAACAATAAAATATTATAAATAAAATTATATATCTCTCACCAAAGATTCAGAATTCTTTCTCACTGAGGATATTAAGGTACCAAAGAGAAAAAAGCAATCTTCTTGGTTAGAGGCATAAGATTAAAAACTCCTGAACAAAGTATTCGGAAAAGATCTGTTTATCTTATCAAATGAAAAAAAAATTTCCCCTCAGTTTTTTTTTTTTCAGTGTATCTATTTAGTCCCTGAAGAGCCATAACTGAAGGCATACAACCAATTTTCAGTAGTTTTCCTAATAAATTTCAACAAATGCTGACTATTGATTTAAACAAAATCTTCCTTTAATAAATAAGCATTTACAAAATGCTTTAAGGTTGACAAAGTATTTTTATATACATTAGCTCATTTGATCCTCACAATTTCTCTGGGAGATAGGTGCTATTATTTTTCTCATTTTACAGATAAAGAAACTGAGGCAGATGGTGGTTAAGTAGCTTGCTAGTAAATGTCTGAGGTTGGTTTTGTACTCAGATCTTCCTGACTTCATGCCCAATGTTCTGTCCATTTAGCTGTCCTAAATTCTAAAATTCTTACCTCAAGATAAAATCTCTGCCAATTTAAAAGGAAAAGGCAGCATTATTGTGTCGTTAACAAATGCAGAAAAGCAGCCTTGGAGGATCACTATCAAACTGGACACAAAATTCAAAAACAAAAACAAAAACAAAAAACAAAGAACCCAGACAATTACCACTAAGCTTAGCATTATTACTTGCACAACACACCACACGAAATCTGTCATACTGTAAAATGGGGGTCTTTAAATAAAACAATAATTTGTGCAAAGCAAATATTTCAAAACGTTCTGTTAAAATTCTCTAAGGCCAACATCATGAATGAAGATGTCCATCTGGAAGCAGCTAACTCATCAACAAATGTGTCACACCATTTCCATATTGACTTATCCATATGAGAAAAACTACTCATTAAGAGCTTCTATGGTGATGCATTTCAGTTTTTAACAGTCAAACAGTAACTGCAGAAATCTTGTTTTTCTTTTGTTTAAACCACAGGGGAATTAATTTGGGATAACCTTTATTGGTGGTCACAGTAAAAGCAATTAGAACAAACAATGTTACATGTAAAATATTCTTTGGCATTGGGACAATGCTCTAATTTAATTAAGAAGAAAGAGAAAGGAAGTGTATTCCTCTATTGTACACACACACACACACACACACACACACACACACACACACACACAATTTTTCTTCTCTTCCTGTTGATCCTATCTGGTAATTTACTCAAGTGAGGTGCAGTAGGTAGGATGACTCCCGAGACTGAACATGTTTCCCCTTCCCTCCACATTAACAGTGACAGATTGTTCTAGTCAAAATAGATTATGGATAAAGTTGGTCCTTTTCTAATATTTTTAGATAGATCTAATATTTGTAGGTAGGAGGACGCATGGGAGGGCAGAGGATTGATATGGTTGAGAGCTCTATCACATTGATATCAGAAAACTGTTTCCAACCCAGTGTCTGGTTTTCCTGCATCTCATATTTACACTTCAAAATGTTTTCAGTGCAGTCACAAGGTATTTCTCTTCCAAACCATCATCTCTACACTTGGCTTGCAGACTTGCAGAAAAAAGTAAACCAAGCAAACTAAAAAATATCCCCCCCAAACAAACCATGAACCTCTTGTCTGAAATACTGGCCCTTTCAGAACATCAGGCCTAGCTCCCTTGCCTTTGGGCACTTAAGTTAGCCTCCTTAGCCCTTTAGCTCTCATAGAAAACAATAAGATATTATCATTATTATTAACAAAAAAACTCCAGACTTCTCTATACAAAACTGATTAAAGCACTACTTGAATAAGGGCTTGGAGTTCTTCAGTAAAGTTATACTTATCATCATTAATAAAAGGATAAAGAAATCTTCAGGTTAAAAGGAGTCTACTTATAGGCAGGGACAATTCTTAGAAAGATCATATGTTATATACAAACATAAAAAACCAACAGGGGAAAGAAGAACCTTAAAAAGAGATTTGATCCCAATGTGCTGCTCTTTCAACACTCAGGCACATATGAGTTTGAGGTTTTTTAAAAATAAAAATAATTGATAGATTTGCAGATTTTTCAGTCTCTTTTTTAATCAGAGGCAATATGTGAGGCAATGTAATACAGTAGAAAGAACAGTGGCTCTGAAGTCAAAAAACCTGAGTTCAAAATCCATTTCTCTCTCATCCTTTGACTACCTTAAGCCTTAGTTTTCCCAGCTATAAAAGTTAGGGGATTGAAAGCAATAGCTTTCCTGTTCATATGCTCCTATATATGAATTAAGGTGTGGCATCTTGTAGAGATGGTCCTTGGTTTCATATAAATAGGCCCCTTTATTTGTTTCATAGGCCAATATAAACCTGATAGCATATATCACAATTAGCTAAGGAGACAGTGAGGTGATGCAATGGACAAGAGTTCTGGATCTGGATTTCCAATCTGACTACTACTTGTTGGACAAGCTACTTAACCTGTCTCATTTTTTTCAATTATAAAATGAAAATTAGTAATAGGACCTATTTTTCTGGATTGTTGTAAGGAACAAATAAGGAAATATCAATAAAACTCTTAGGATAGTACTGGCATATAGTAAACGTTTTGATATAATTCATATCTACCTGAATTTGTAACAGGGGAGAGGATAGGATATTGGAGTCAAATCTCTTTAATATTCTTCTATTCCTGTCCTCCAATATCCTTTTTTTCTTTCCTTCTCTTTCCCTCTTTCTTTTTACTTTTTCCTTTTCTTTCTCTTCCCTTCTTTCTTCTTCCCTTTCTCCTTCCCTCCCTTCCTTTCCTTTTTCCTTCCTTCTTCTCTCCCTCCCTTCCTTCCTTTCTCCCTCCATTCCTCCCTTCCTTCCTTCCTTCCTTCCTTCCTGTATTTGATGCACCTAGCTCCATGCTTGGAACATACTTAATAAATGCTTAGTAAATGTTTGTTGCTTGATAAAACTAAAATTTTGGATATCACAAGCAAATATCTGAAGGATGTTATTTTGATAGGATAGGAAAAACTAGCACTGGAACTCTCTCAACCAACATCTATATTTATGACTTAGATAAATCCTAGAAAATTGCTTGAGGCAGAACTGAACTGCCCAGCATTGTGTAGCTCATAAATGTAAGAAATGTAAATCCAGATCTTCCAGATTTCAAGTCCAGCATCTAATTCATTACTCCATACCACTTCTTTTGGATATCATAATTTAACTACTAAAAAAGTATTACTATTATTTTTATTCATATATTTTAAGAATCTAGGAAAATAAATAAAAAAAAAAACAAGAGTAACTCATACTTAGTGGACCATTTACTTAATTTTTGCCTCAATGCTTCAAGGGAGTAAAATAAAATCAACTAAATTAACTTAACATCCATTGAACAATTACGGTACAGACCTTTAGGCAAGAATACTCCACCTTTTTTTGAAGGAAGTTGAAGGGACAGAGACCACAATGAATATGAAGTTAATGACAATGTTCCCTAATCAAAGCCAATTGTCCAGGAAAGCTAATTTTGCTCCAGTGGGATATGTTAGTTGAGAATACAGCAGTAAGCAACAGTAAGAGTGGAGAGAAGTTGTTCTGCCTTCTTTGGAGTATTCTCTAGCTGCTCTTATAAAAAGCTTCTTTTCTTTAATATTTTATGATCAGAATTTTCTAAGTAATTTGTGTATAAGGCTGAATATTATCTTGACTTTTCAAGAATAGTAGGTGGTCACTTCAAGCCTAGATATGTGAAAGTCCCACCATCATCTGTAAATCTTTGGTCCCCAAGGGAAACAAAAAGTAAATGGTGCATTTGTGCCAAAGTGTCCCTAAGGCAAGGGTTACATTTAAAAGTGAAAGATGGATGGCTCCTTATGGAAACTAATATACACAAGGAGTTGCTAAGTGATTATCAAAACTGGCATCTTCAATCAGCATTGATTGAAACCAGAGGTGAACAGATAGACAATTCCAGCTTCTTCTGTTTTTTTTACTCAATTACTACCATTATCCAAAACTTCCAATTTGTAGTTGAGTTAACACAAAGAACAGTGAATTGGCCAGAGCCCAACACAAACTAGACAGAAATGTTTCCCCAGGAAAAAGGGCAATGCTTGCAGGAGGGATAGTGGCTATGGAAGGAAATTCTCTTATAATTAGATGAGAGAGAATAGAGTTAATGACTCTTTGCCACTTTAATTTTAAAAAGGCCAAAAGTATCACTTTCATTAAAACAGATTGCTTCTCCTTTCAGATATTCCACCCATAGTAGTGGCTATGAATTATCCACTACGGTGCTCCAAAGTGGCTGATCCAGGAATTCCCTGAGAGCAGTATTTTCACTGGTACTTTGGTATAGGAGAAGGAGTAATTAGTGGATCTGATTTCGAATCCTAGATACAAAACTGCAACTAGGAATTCTGCTACATGGGAGCCACACACATAAAAAAGTGTCTTCAAATCAAGCATCAAAATTCTGTTGTTGAAAGAATAACCAGGGCATGGCTAGACCCGGGAGGAAGTTATCTAAGAGTGACCAGAGGGAGGGACAATTACTGAATTCAGTAGCTTCTCAATTTAAATAATTATTCTTGTTTAATTGTTTCTGCCTTATGGAGCAATGTATCCTGAGGTACATTTCTGTACTCTTAAGTAAAGTCCAGGTTGCCCTTTTCTAATGACAGATCTTTCCAATTTTGCTAACTTTTTTTTTTAACCTGTGTGGCTTCGGGTTTAATAATTTAATCTCTGAGTCTCAGTTTCATCATTTATAAAATGATAGGATTGGACTCAATGATGTCCAAGATTCCTCCCAGTTCCAACTGCTGCAAGTCAGCTTTTGTATATCTATTATTGTTGTTTGTTCCTTGTTTTCTATACAAGTGCAAAGACATGAGCCTCACTCTTACAGGATCATCAAAGTCCAGTGGCAGGACAAAAGTCAGGAAGACTAGAGATGGCCCAGAATGCAGCAGATGACCTCAAGCCTTTAGTTATTTGACCAAGTTCTAAAGTGTTTCATAGCACCTGCTTCAACTGCCTTTGTGGTAGTTGGAACAAATTATTCTCAATTGTCCATTCTGTTGGGAAAGTCTTCGCATGCTTGGGGTAGACACCCCACCTCTAGCTCTGCTATGGGTTTGGGGTCTGTGGGTTACTCTCATTCTGGATCAGCTCATTGTCTAGAGAAAGTTTACCAGGGTGTGCATGCTACAGCTTCTTGGAGTCACAGGTAAGAGTTAAATGTCAGGTAGACACCAAAGGTAGATGAGCAGCCCTGAAAAGGAGTCAGCAAGCCCTCAAAACAGAAGTGCTAGTTTTTCATGAATACCCCATTTTATGCAAGTATAGAAGTAGAAGTAAGAAACAGGTCGAAGGTACAGGGAAGACCCTGAGTGAGGATCATGGGATCATAAACCAAGACATGAAAGGTTGCTAGGGATCCTTTAGTTTAACCCCATCATTTTACATCTGAAGAAATTGAGGCTTTTCCCCTCTTTTTAATGGATAAATTAATTACTAAAAGTAATTTATTCCTTGCTCTCAGGAACTCAAATATGGAAGGTTTCAATGGAAACTCAGAAAAGTTTTGTGGTTATTAGGATGTGGTAACAAAGCAGATGCTAATGCCTTGACTCTTCTTTGATGTCATTTCTGCTGATAAAATTGTATCAGTTTCGGATACCAAGGGCTTTGCTGATACAAATTTCTTTTCCGAGTCTTCAGCAGCTGTAGTGATAGCACCTGCAGGAGTAACAGACAGACCATATCTCTGGTAGGCTGAAAGCTTTGCAATTCTCAAGTCTTATAGGTTCCTATCAGGATCTGAGGAGAGATGGAGATCAAAGGTGTGATGGTGGTTTGACTTGCCTGGCACTTCCCCTCAAGCACCTTCTTCTTCAACTAAGCTGGCTTATCTTCCTAGGCAGTTGGTGGGTATGAGTGGCCTTTTCTCTCACATGGTTGCTTTTTCAGATGATGCATGTGAAGGCTGCTAAGTAGCTGACCTGAGAGTCGTGAAACTTGTATGCAAATGTATCTTTAAGTTTAGTTAGGATAATATATAAACTTATACTAAGGATAATGAATGAATATGTTTAAAACTATAGCTTACTTTCACAGTATCACTTTCCAAATCCACTTTTCCAACTATCTTATGACAAAAACTGAAAAGTTGTTTACACAAACCAAATCAATATAGCTTGAATAAGAAGGGAAATGTTTATTGTGAAAAAAAATCCATATACCAAATATCTCTGATAAGGCTCTTATATGCAAATATACAGGGATTTATGTAAATATTGAAAACTAAAAGCCATTCCCCAATAAGCAAGTGGCTAAAAGATACCAAAAGCATTGGATATTACCAACAATTTTAGGAAATACTATTCCAAATTATCAATAAGAGAAATCTAAATTAAGCTAATTGAGATTTACCTTCACCATCCAGCAAAATGACCAAGATTACCAAAGATAGAAACAATTAATGTTAGAAGGGCTATTGAAACAGGAATCTAATGTACTACTGGCAAAACTGTGAAATGGCCCGATTATTCTGGAAAACAATTTGGAATATTGATTTTTTTTGGTTGTTTTTAAGTGAGTGAAATATTCATGCTTTTTACCCCAAAAGTATATCCTTTTCAGAGACAAATAAATGTCCCTTCTATATTTAAACACCAAACTATGGTTTTGTGGTAGAAAGGAAATAAAAGTAAAATAAACTAGGAAATGGATAAATGAATTGCAATACATAAATGTAAGT
This sequence comes from Myrmecobius fasciatus, assembly GCA_023553655.1. Classification (NCBI taxonomy): domain Eukaryota; kingdom Metazoa; phylum Chordata; class Mammalia; order Dasyuromorphia; family Myrmecobiidae; genus Myrmecobius; species Myrmecobius fasciatus. The sequence continues at coordinate 329,739 of JAJPUD010000423.1, read as the reverse complement.
AGAATATCACCGAAGCATAAGAAATGATAAATATGAAGAATTCAGAGAAGCTTGGGTAGACATGAAATGATGCAGAACAAACAGAATCAGAACAACAGAATATCCAATGATTACATCAATGTAAATGGAAAGAACAATAAAACAAACCAAATTTTGTGTAATTATAACAATTTAGCTTGTTCCTGTAGAAGAGTCAAGAAAACAGAATTCCACCTACTGAAGAAGTGGGTGATTATGGGTGTGCATTGTTGCATATGCTATCAATGAAGGTAAATGTTTTGTTGGGTTCCCCCACCCCCATTTAAAAAAATCTTTGTTACAAAGCAAAGAAAGGCTTATTGGAGAGTGGTATATTCAGAATTCAGAAAAATATAAAAAGATATAAAAAGAAAAACAATTAAAAACAAAACAAATGAAAACAATTTTTAAAAAGCACACTCCTCATAACAATCCTTGATTGTAATGTGGGAATTATCTACCTCTTACAGATAAGGAAACTGAGGTTCAAGGATGAGTAAATGTCTTATGATCATATGACTAGTAAATGGAGGAGGCTAAATAGAAAAAGTTACATATGTCTAAATAATCCAGAGTATTCACAAAGAAGCAATAAAATGAAGGTGGCTTATCTTATAATTAGGACAAAATCTTTTTGTGGGTGAATCAAAAGCCATAAAGTCCAGTTGCCCTTGTCAACAACAACAAAATTTTTTTTTTAAATCCTGAGGGCAATTTTTTTTATTTTCACATAATGGATTCATTTTTACTAAATCAACAGTGCCAGAGAATAAAACTAAGAGCACTGGAAGTTCAGCTTAACTACAGTAGTGAAAAGGAAAGAGAACATTATGTGAAGAAATATTTCCAATCTCAATTGTACCAACCAGCTTACTCCTCTAAACTCAGCTGATATATATATTGAAAAGGTCCTACTCTAGTAAAATTTGCTGCTATCTCACTCATACTTTTCACCCATCTGGAAATTTGGGAACTTGGAAAAAGTAAAAGCTTACATGTCTTGGATTTGCTTGGTATTAAATTCACATTGTTTTCTATTGAATAAAACTATCAAGGTGTGATTCTATCTCACAGGAAAGAAAATAAGCAGTCCTTTTTGTAGGACAAAATTTAAGTCAGCTGTTTGGAATTTGGAAGATACTTCCTAATAGTAATCGTCTTGTACAATGGCAATAAGATTGCCAAGGAGGGCTCATTTTAATCCAAGAACTCTAGAACCAATGATTCTATTGACTTAATACAATGTAAGTGCCTTGTTGGCAGGGACTATGTCTCTCCTCCCTTCCTTCTTCCTTCTCTCCTTTTCTCCCTCCTTCCTTCCCTCTTTCCCACCTTCCTTATCTCCCTTCCACCCTCCCTCCTTTCTTTCTTTCTTCTCTCCCTTCCTCCTCCCCTCCTTCCTTCCTTCTCTCCCTATCTACCTCTCCCCCTCCATCCCTTTCTCCCTCCCTTTCTCCTTTCCTTCCCTCCCTTCCCTTCCCTCCTTCCTTCCCTCTCTCCCCTTCCTTCCTTCCTTCCTTCCTTCCTTCCTTCCTTCCTTCCTTCCTTCCTTCCTTCCTTCCGTCCTTCCTTCCTTCCTTCCTTCCTTCCTTCCTTCCTTCCTTCCTTCCTTCCTTCCTTCCTTCCTTCCTTCCTTCCTTCCTTCCTCCCTCCCTCCCTTCCTTCCTTCCTCCCTCCCTTCCTTGCTTCCTTTCTCCCTTCTTTCTTTCCTTCTTCATTTCCCTAGAACTTATCTCAGTATGTTGCACATAACAAATGATTTAATAAATGCTCATTGGATTAAATTGTTGAATTAAGTTCTGGGTCCTAAGAGTGGCTAGTCATATTACTTAGGAAGGGAAGAGTCATAGATGAATAGAGACCATAGTGTACCAGTTGGGAAAAAACAAAGAACTAGAAGTTAAGAAACTTGGGTTTCTAGTCACAGATTTTCTACTAACCAGTTTCATGATCTTGGATAAGTAACTTCATCCTCTGGGCTTCATTTTCTTCATTTGCAGAATGAGGGGCTATATTTAGTGATTTCTAAAGTATTTTCAAATTAAAATTATTTCATTTTAAATGTTTTACCCCTCTCTCTCCTTGTTGCCACTAGCTCAGCTCTTAATGATAATTCTCTGGAAATACATAGTTTGCTTATCACATCTTTCCAAATACAACTTATATCCCTTTCTCAAGATCCCAAGATGGTGCTTCTAAAATAATCCTCCATTGTGGCACCTATGCTAGGCCAAACGCCTAAGTAAATGTTCCATGCTCCCAAATTATTTATCTTTCCTTGTCCCCACTCCAAAAAAATAAAAACTATTATCTTAGGTATAGTTCATCTCAGCTGAATATAAAATAGAAAACATACTGATTAATTGAATCAGTATTAGATGAATGATACTTTATTCTCCTTGGGCCAAGGGATATGTGTATGTGTGTGCATGCATGTATGTGTATGTACATATGTACATACACACAAATATGTATTTGTCGTTTACGAGCCAAAGTGAATTAGTACATGGTGATATTATAATAAACTGAAGAAAAACAATTAGACAATCAACCAAGTTTGGGATGGGGGCAGATGAGAAATTATTTCTTGCCACAGGAACTGTGACTAGGTATAACTGACACGTCTGCTCTGGAGTCAACTTTACAGAATCTCAAAAGTAGGAAAAAACTTTGCTGCTAATTATTCCAGTCCATTTCTAAATAAGACTATCTTCCAAAACTTAGAGCCAGCTTTTGTTTACAGACATCTAATCAGGAGGCATCCTGTTCCACCTTTGAATGATTCTGTTGAAATTCTCCCTTAAGTCTTCCCTTTACCTACAGGTTTTCTAAAAGCTGCAAACTCTCCCCAGAGAAGGCAGTGGAAGGGTGAAAGATGGTGATGGTATGTTGGATAAATCATTTAATCTCTCTCGATATCAGTTTCCTCATCAGTAAAATAAGGGAGTTGGACTAGAGGACCTTTGAGGTTAGTTCTAACTCTAAATCTATGATCTTACAGTTGAAAGGGTTATTTATAAGTCTGGGACTGCTTGTACTAGAATGGAGTCCACTGCAAGGTCATGGTTCTTAGAGTCCATAATTTAGCTAACTTACAGGTCAGATGGCATAATGTTCTTACTTGGCTTGCAGGGTATACCCACCCTGTGGTTGGACCCTAAAAGAGCTGCCTTTGCATGGTTAAAAAGTACAACTTATTTCATTGCAAACCTTTCCATTATGCCTCCTCCTCCTATTGGATTAAGAAAAAAAACATTTCAGTTAGAAAGATTGCTTGGGGGCCCCACCTTCCACAAAGAGGTTCTCTGTTCCATTCCTCCAGAGAACCCTGGCATGACCTTACTATTTGCTATCCAAGTGGTCATTTGGGTTAGCCCCATTTTGAACTTAATTACTTGGGACAGCAGCAGAATGGTGCTGGAGTGGTTAAATGAAAAGCTGCAAGTGTTAAAAGTCCTGCTGACCTCCAGGATGGGGGGAGTGCTGCTCCACCCCACTGATCACCTCTCCAGACCTGAACTGGCACAGCACCAAGATGGGGAGGCAAGAAAAACAAAGGCCTCTTTTCAATTTAGTTCATCTAACCCTTGCCTCCTTAACGAACTAAAACTCTGTTCCAGAAGGCATGAAAGATATACAACACCACAAATTTCAGACTCTTCTTGAGATAAGTCAAAAAAGGGGTCTTTATAAACCATGAGTCCCTAATTTGGAAATGGCTTGCTGCCCAAAGCTGGCCTCCCAGTAATGATATAATGGAAACCACCAACTCACCATACAGATAGCTGACCAGCTATCTGTATAAAAACGAAAACTTTTTAATCTGAACAACCTTCTTCACAAACTAGTGACAAAGATAAGACTCCATATGCAATTCCCTGAATTTTCCTGTCCCCTGACAATGCTTATTGTCTCCTCAGTTCCATAAGTGATTTAGTTACTTTCTTAGTCATAGTTATTATAAAGTAATTAAAAGATAAATTCAGGTCCTGGGCTTTCCAGATATTATTTGTACCTAGTTAAAATGTTTTCCCCTATATTGTATAGGTTTTTGTGTTGGGACGGGGAGAGAAGGGGAACCAAAAACTAACCCTATGATAAATTAATGTAATGGAATATTATTTTCCAGTAAGAAATGACAAATATGAGACATTTGGAAAAAACATCAGCTGATATTGGAAAAAAAATTAAATAGTGTGATGCTGGAGACATAGTGTTGCTTTATGATATTTCTGGAAATATGTAGAGAAGAACTGCACATGTTTAATATATATTGGGGGGGGACAGCTAGGTGGTGCAATGGATAGAGCACCAGCCCTGAAGTCAGGAGGACCTGAGCTCAAATCTGGTCTCAGACACTTAACACTTCCTAGCTGTGTGACCCTGGGCAAGTCACTTAACCCCAATTGCCTCAGCAAAACAAAATAAAACAAAAAAACAAACAAACAAACAAAAAAAAGCTTATGTTGGATTACTTGCTATCTAGGAGAAGGGATAAAGGGAAGAAAGGGATAAAAATTAGAACACAAGGTTTTATAAGGGTAGATGTTGAAAATTATCCATGTGTGTATATTGAAAACAAAAAGCTTTAATTTAAAAAAAAAAAGTAGTGCTGCATAGAAGTCAGAAAATCTAGATATCAATCCTGATCACCATTTACTGCTGGCATGACCTTGGACAAGTAATTTAACCTCTGGCCTTGTTTCCTCAATTGAGAAATGGAAGGGACTTAAATAGATATTCTCAGTTTTCCTTCCATTTAGGCAGAACCAATAGAACAAGATACAAAATAACAACAATGTAAATAAAAAGATGACCCAAAGAAGCCATATTCTGGATAATTAAAAATCCAAAAAGAACAGGTCATAAAATATATTTCCATTGTCAGAAGTGGATGAAAGGTAACAATGCATTGTGTTTCCTCTCTGAGTCAGAGTAAAACTCTTATGCATACACAATTCAAGCTCTAGCCTCTTCGGAAGAGATGCATTCTATGCACCAAAAGATTATACTGTGAAACAGATTCCCCTTTTGGCCTAACAATGGCTCAGATTTTTTGTGTGTGGGGGGTGTGGGGTTCTGAAGCTGCTTCTGTTTTTTCTCAAATGGATACAATGTTGCTGGCTCAGAAGCCTGCTTTGGTAAAGCTTCAAGTTTTGTTTCATGGACATTTCATGGACAATATCACACACACACAAAAGAATAGATTTGACCCTCCGGAAAGTGGTTAAGGAAAAGGCAAAATGCTTGGGTTTGAATTTAACACGTTATTTTATCTATGTAAGGGAAAATCTTCCTGAAAACAGACTTGAATTCAAACTGGGCATATCATCATAAACTGTCACCTTAAAATGCATAAGCATTTCATCCAACTGAACTATGGGATGAAAACATGATAATCACTACAGACAGCAGCAAGCTGTAGCATCAGCAACAAGTGGGGGGGTTCTAAAGCAGGTCAATTTTTTTCCTCTGGTCAGTTCATTATCCAGTTATGATACTGTATGCCCAGAGATTAATAAGTATAACCCTTGAAGTATTTTATCCTTGACAATTTATTAAAGAACTCAGAATGTACTATTCCTCTTGGCATTACAGTTAACTGCAATCCAAACAGGGTCAGAACTAGAATCTCCCAACACATCAGGACAATCTACAACAAAACCATTTGTAGGGTGCTCTATGCAGAGTCAGAAAAAATCAGGGTAAGAAGAGCCTTAGAACAGGTAAATCTAATTCCCTCACTATATCATAGGTAAGGAAAATTAGGTCAAGAGAAGTAAAGGGATTTGCTTGGTGTGATCAAAACCTACTGAGATCAACACACACACACACACACACACACACACACACACACACACACACACATCTCTTTTTCTCTGGTTTATTTATTTGCATGGAAAGAGTTATCTTCTCCAAGATAACTTCCTAAGTCCTCAGCACATGTACCCACAGTGGCACTATTTCCAACACAGTACATGTGGTACATGGAACCATCTGTGCATTGACCCAGAGTCATCAGCTTTGGCTACCTTCCATTGATATGCTTCCAAGAGTTCATTATCATGTAAACTACTAAAGAGAAAACTGAGTTCCTCTATATTCTGTCCCTAATCATCTTCTCTTTAAAGAAAGCTGTCAATGTAGAATCCGACATGTTTTTCCTTTCTCCAAAGAAGACAGAGATAAAGCTCCAATTGCACTTTTGAAAAGCAATGCCATAGTTCTGTTGGCTAGAGAGGGGAAGAGGGTCTTTTCACATTGAGAGAAAAGGCATACATAGCAAGAAGGATGGACAGGGAAAAAGAGAAATCCCAGCAAGAATGGGGAAGCAAGATCTTTGGGCTAGTTTGGCAGCTTCCCAATCCTGGACTGGTGAGGATTCAGTTCAATTCAACAAGCATTTGCTAAGGCCCTACTATGTGCCAGACACAAGCTAGATTCTAGAAACCAAAAGGAAAACACAAATAAAAAACCCAGTGCCTATTATTAGACTTGGGGGAAAATGTAAAAATACAAAATATATACATAGTAATTGTGGGAGGTGATTAGGATGGCTGTTTTGTCTGTTTACTCATATTAAACTTTTGGCACACTAAAATGTAAAAATCAAATCTTTTTTTTTTTCTTTTTATAAATGAATAGCCATTAAATACTCCTGAAGTTGATTTGTTGATTGGTTATTAAGTTTTATTTTATTTGATTCAGCCCAATGTTCTAAAGTGAAAACATTTAAAAGTATTCTGTCATCTGTTATTTATTCCTATCTGCTTTGCATTGCTAATTATGTCATCTACATCTTTATCCTAAGTCATTGCTGATAATGTTAAATAGTAAATGGTCAAGGACAGGTCCCTGTGAGTAATCTTCTTGAGACCTCCTTCCAAACTAGCATGAAAAACATTAATGACATGTCTTATTTTTTTCTGATCATTTAACTAATTTCAAGGTCAATTGTTACTACTATCTAGCTGACATTTCCACAAGAATATTATGAAAAACCTTGTCTAAGCAAATAATAACCCTAGTATTCCCCTCATCTACTAGTCTAGTAACTCTGACATCCCCCCTCAAAAAAAATAGATTACACTAATATGACCTAATCTTACTGAAAGTAATAGCTTTATTTAAAAAAAATTCTTTATTAAAAATATTTAGCTTAACAAACATCAAATAAAATGGCTATTTCTAGATATATAAGGGAACAAAAAAGAGGACTGTACATGAAACTGAAAATTTCTATTATATTCAATCTATTTTTTAAAAATATATAGCAAATCCAAAGCTGTTTTGCTTTTCTTCGATTCTTTCTGGCTTTTCTTCAGTTCTCTTCCGTACCTTTGTAAAAAATACATAGGATGCAATATCCTTTTTTGATTTTTCTTTTGTGCTACCTTTTTTTATTCCTAACTTCTTCTCTCCTACCAACTTCAAAAAGGAAAGGAAAAAAAAGAAAAACAAAATCCTCATAATAAATATACATAGTGAAGCAAAACATCATCCTATATAGATTATGTCCAAAAATATGTCATATTCTACATTTGGGCCCATTATCTTTCTCTTGGTAGGCAGAGTAGTATGTTTCATCATCAGTTCTCTGACATCATGGTTGCCTATTGCAAAGTTCTTAATCAAAATTATTCTTCTGTATGTTATCATAGAAACTGGTCTCGTGGTTCTACTCACTTTATTCTACATAAGTTCATACAAGTCTGCCAAGTTTCTCTGAAACCTCTCTTTTCATAATTTCTTATTGTGCAACAATATTCTTTTACATTAATATCCCAATTTATTTAGCATTATCCAAATGATGGGCACCTCTTTAGTTTTCAGTTCTTCACAATCTCTGTTTCTAACATTCACTAATGACCCCTTTTGTATTAAGGAGATCATTGATGAAAAGAGAACAGAATAGGTAGGCTTTCACAAACAATATTCTACACACATCCTGTATTTATAGTGATACAAATGACTGAAAAGTATAGCGAATACAAGAGGCCACCATACTTATAATTGATAGATTATAAACAATAAGCATGGTGAAAACACTGTAGAGTAAAAATGGAATCTTAAAGTCTGTCCTTCATCAAGGCATGTCCTATGTGCACAGAAATGTCATATAAACAAATATACAAAGGAGTTAACACAAATGGGAGAGGTCTTCCTGTCACATGATGAGATCTTCCAAATGTTCCTGCTTATGAATGGCACTATGCTAATTGTACTAAGTGCCAGAAGCCACTGAAGCTCTAAATAAGCTCTATAATTATTGATAAAATTTCTACTGTAGGAAAAGCCAAGTGGATGAAAAATGCCATATTGTCAAGTCTTTATTATGCAGTTGAATAACCAGTCCATAGAATCTGCATTTTCTTTTCTTTAAGGAGTTGGGGGAGAAGGGGGAAATTAAAGATCTACCAAAGATTGTGCTCTGATGACAAAGCTCTGGGTTATTTCCATTTAATAATGATAAGTGAATTTAAGTGAAGTGAAAGTGAAGTGAAAATTTAAGTGGATTTAAGTGAAAAATAGAGACAGAAGGCCCCAAAGCTAAAGACTCAAAAATATATAGTCCTTGAATTTTTAATTACAATTTTTGCCCCAGTAGTGATATCTGCTGGAGACATTAGCTAAAAAATTAATAACTAATGAATTAATTGATTATGTCTGAGAAGATCTATCCTGTTTGTAAGTCCATTGTTAGAATATTTGAGAGAGAAAATAGTAGTGTGCCACTTTTTCAGGAAGAGACATCCCCTCCTCACCCCACACTTTGCCCCACAAAACTCTGCAGATTCAAGAGGCAATACATCCTAAGGACTAGGCATATCAAGTTCCCATTGCCATAGTCCTACTTTTACCAGCTCATTTCTTTCTCCCCAGCTCCATCCCTTTCCCCTTTATCTCCATATAGGCAAGGATCAGACTGTCTTCTCTCTACAGTTTATGAAACTGAAAGCTGTATCCCTATTAGGGGCCATTAGTAAATCTAAACAGTGTTTGTTGAGGCTTCAAAGTATTGATTATTGCCAGACATAAATGACTCTTAAGTTGAGTCAAGACATATACAACAGAGAGAGCTAAACACTGAAATCCAGAAGAATTAACAGGGGAAAGGTATTAGCATGAGATCCCTAGTCCCTCCAAGTTTAGTGGACATTTCCTTAGAGTGACTATATGATTTCTACATTTTCTTGAAACTAAAATTTTAGTTTAGTGAATTTCTGCTAAGCAAGGGACACATCTACATTTGATTAACAACTTTTAATAAGAAAGAGATCAAAATCTTCTGATAAGGACTCCCACGGGGATTTCAGAAGGAGAAAAATGCAACCTGAATTTATTTTATGACAAAAAGGATATTGTTTGTCTCCTAAGGGACAGCTTTTTGCGACTTGACTTTAATGGTAGACCAAAATACTTCAAAACAAATTTGAGTTTCCTATTGGAAACCCTTCCCTACTTCTCCTTTCCATGTCAACCGTCTAGTACTATTCAAATCCTCCCTTCCTCCATAGAAAACCAAAGTTAATTTCCACCAGAAAAGAATCCCAAAGTTGTTTTTTTTTTCTATCAAGTTACAATGGAGTATGAGCTTTCAGAGTATAAGCTTAGAAAATTAGAAAAGCTTAAAAGAAAACCTTAGCATTTAGTCAAGAAACATTTATTAAGTGCTCCTTATGTGCTGAGGATAACAAAGAATGAAAAAAAAAATCCCTGCCCTTAAGGAAATCATGTTCTAATGGAAGAAATAACACACAAAATTAACTGAACATGAAAGATATATACAGTGAAAATTGGAAGGTTTCTTAGATGAAAACCATGTTTCCACAAAGAACTTGGTTTGAGCAAGCAAAGCATTGTTGTCTGGTAGAAAAAGCAAGGAACAAAGGGCCAGGAGACTCTATGTGGCTTGCCATGAATTGACATGGGCAAATCAACTCTTTCAGCAGAATTATCACTAACATGGTACTAGAAAGGTTTTTGTCCATTATTACAATATTTGAGACAGATAATTGTAGTGTGCCACTTTTTAGGAAGAGACATCCCCTCCTCACCTCACACTTTGCCCCACAAAACTCTGCAGGTTCAAGAGGCAATTACATCCTAAGGACTGGGCATATCAGGTTCCCATTGCCATAGTCCTACTTTTGCCAGCTCGTTTCTTTCTCTCCAGCTCCATCCCTTTCCCCTTTATCTCCATATAGGCAAGGATCAGATTGTCTCCTCTCTATTTATTGCCCCTACTGCCTGTCTTATCACTCCCAGCTCAGGCTTCTGGCTGCTAGACTTGCTTTTCTTTTTTCTACTTCAAATACCCTATCCTGTATCTTCAAATTACTCCTCTAATGCTTTTTTTTCTTGGTATGGATAGTCCTCTTCAGAATACCAGAGAGGGAAGGGTCCAACCCACAATTCCATATGGTTATCCAGCTTTTCCTTGAAGATCTTCTGTCAGGGGGGTACTCATTATACTTTAGGATAAGTCTAATTGTCAGCAAGCCACCCCCCTTATTTCAAGCTTAAATCTGCAATTTTTAGGAATTTCTCCTGGTTCTCCCAATTGTGGTCAAGTAAAAAATATCAATCTTTCATGTGAAAGCTTTCAAAAATTTCACTATATCTTACAATTTCCATATCTGTAATATAAGGCAATGGATATATAATTGTATTTATAGTCAAGAGATTAGGGTCGCATCCTAGCTCTGACACTTAGTATGTGTGACTTTAGGCTGATCACTATCTACTCCCTTCCCTCCCATCTCTGGCCAAGGACAAAACCCCCAAACAACACTTTGTTTTTTCCAGGGTAAAAATATTCTTAACTATGGATCTGTTTTAAGTCCTCATCTTCTTTATCTGAAAAAGGAGGGAATTAGACTAAGTAATCTAAAGTTTCATCTAGCTTTAAATCAATCCTAGAATATTAAAGTATAATTTAATAACAGACAGATTTTTTTTAAAAAGGCTGTTATCTTTTGTCAGGGAAGTAATAGGGATTGGGGAAGGGTACTCAGAATGAATTCTCATGTTAAATCCACTATCATCAATCCTAAAATCAATGACTACATTTAACAGTGACCAACACAAAATGAAACAGAAGAACATAAAGAAAATTGTTTTCTAAAAAGTGCACTTAATTTCACCATCCCAAACAGAAAATCTAACAACCCTAGCAAAGCAAGAGGTAAGAAGAATATTCAAGACCTAGGAATGATCTTTACTCTTTTCTGGGTTTTGCTTCTGAGTCTTCAACCTTCTCCATCTGACCCGAGTAGGCTTCTTATCCTGGAATAAGCCTCTTCCCTTGTGGTAGCTAGATGATGCAGTAGATTGAGAGCTGGACTGGTAATCAGGAAGACCCAAGTTCAAAAGCAGCCTCCAACACTTATTAACTGTCACCCTGACACTGAGACACAACTTTTCAGTTTCTTCAACTATAAAATGGGGTGATAATAATAGCATCTACCTTCCAGGGTTGTGAGGATCATATGAGATATTTTTAAACCAATTATCTGATATATAGCAAATGCTTAATAAGATTGTATTGCTTCTTTCGTTCTTTCTCTCCTTCCTTCCTTCCTTCCTTCCTTCCTTCCTTCCTTCCTTCCTTCCTTCCTTCCTTCCTTCCTTCCTTCCTTCCTTCCTTCCTTCCTTCCTTCCTTCCTTCCCCCCTTGCAATATATTCTATCTTTCCAGTTAGCCTTCTTACTCTAGAATTCCCCTCAACTTCTGTGGCCTCTTACTTGGTAGAGTGTATGAGGGGGTGGGGGTGGGGGAAAATGTGAAATAATTTTAGAAAGGCAGACTGAATATTAAGTGTTGATTGCTTTAAATTACAAATTGGAGACTTCCAATTTTATCTCAGAGGCAACAGAAAGTTATTCAAAGTTTTTAAGAAAGGGTATAACATGGCTATTCCTATGCCTTAGAAATAAAAACTGTGGCAGCTGTGTGGAGAGGATATTGAAGAGGAAAATGAGAAATAGGAAATGGAGGCCAATTAGATGACTGCTACAAAAGTCTAGGCAGAAAGTAATAGGAACCTAAATATAAATAATGGTTGTATGAAGAAAGAGAAGGAAAGGGATATATAAGAGATATTGTGGAAGCAAAGCTGATAAGGTTTGGCAAGTCACTGGAAATTAGGAGTCAGGGAGAGGAAAAAAATCAAGGATGACTCCAGTGCTATAAATTCTGGTTGACTGAGAAGATGGCAGGCAGATCCATCAATTGAAACAGAGAAGTTTGAGGAATATGCTCTAGAATTCCACTCCACTTCTGTGGCCTCTTACTTGGTAGAGTATATAAGGGAGTGGGGGTGGGGGAAATGTGAAATAATTCTAGAAAGGCAGACTGAATATTGAGTATTGATTGCTTTAAATTACAGATTGGAGACTTTCAATTTTATCTCAGAGGCAAGAGAAAATTATTCAAAGTTAAAAATCAAGAATGACTCCAATGTTATAAATCTGGTTGACTGAGAAAATGGCAGATCCATCAATTGAAACAGGGAAGTTTGAAGAATAGGCATCGGAAGGTCAGATGTTGATTTCCATTGTCAAAATGTTTCTTGGAAATGTGGATACATCATGATACTGGCTCTGAACTCAGAGACTTAAGGTCCAAGACCTGCCTCAGCACTAATGGCTTCATTGAAAGTCACTAAGACTCTTTGGGTCTCATTTTCTTTATCTATAAAATGATGTGCCTAGAATAGATAGCTCCTGAAATCCTTTTATGATCCAATTTCAATGGCACATTCACATGGAAATAGAATTAGAGGCATTTCATAATGATGGACTATAACTGAGGGCAGATTGGCCCTGGTTACTAAGGTTGTTAATTAGCAAAGATCATTAATAAAGTTAGAAAAAAGAGAAATAGGTTCAAAATATAGTCTTGAAGAAAATTCATGCTTAGGGAGCAGAATACAGATGGATAATGACTGCAACAATAGAATAAATGTCACATAAATAGGACTGGATAGCATCATAAAGATCAAGGGAGAAAAGAGGCAGGTATTCATGAGCAGAGGTTGGTCAATGCTTTAAAGAGTTCAAATATTCTTTTACCCTTTGAGCAAATGTACTGGAATTTAACTTTATATATCTAAAGATAAATATGAAATTCTTCAAGGAAGATTATCAAGGAATGAATTCTTAAGAATCAAGAGACTTGCAACGATTCCCTTCACTTAAGCTTTCTTCCAAGGCTGTCTTCTTGAAAATGCTAGATTGAGTTAGAAATTGTTTTTTTATTTCACACCTATATTTATGTCACAATTAATGTGAAGCTGATTTTTTCTAGAAACATTCCATAAGTAAAAAATAAGAGAGTTTTAAAATAGTTTCTTTATTAAAATCATGTTACACAAGGGCATTTCCCTTCCCCCGCCCCCAAGTTTGGAAAATGGGCTTCACTTTTGACTTTTCCCTTCAACACCTTCTCCTCTATTCAATCTGCTGGGCAGTTCTATCAATTTTTCCTTTAAAATATGACTTAAATGGATTCCCTTGTTACTACTTCCAATATAACCATTTTATCAAGTGTCTTTGAATCTCTACCCTTGGTTTATTATATAGTTGTATCTTAACACAGTCTGATACATATCCTTGACTTTTGAAGAAAAACTTTCAAAAAGTTTAGGGAAAGAATATAATAGTATCTCCTAAACTAACAGTCCACAATGGAAGTCAGGTCTGGAGAGACAGAAAGCACTCAGAATGAAATTCTGAAAACAGAGACATAATTAGAATAGGGATAAATAAATAGATCACTTAACTATTAGTTTATCAGCTAACTGATTATTAAAATCTTGGACTTGGATAGAAGATGTAAGCAAGGGCAAATACTAAGTGAACATAAAAGAATGGCAGAATTCTATAAAGTAGTGTCAGAAGTGGGAAAGCTCAGAACTTTCTTTGCTGTTTTAGCTAAAGGTGAAAAACAAGGTTGGTCAGAGTTGGTGTTTTTTAAAGTTATACTGGGCAAAAGAGTATGAATAAAGAAGCAATAGGATAAATGAATGACAGAGAGATAATGGAACAGCCCAATTTTTACTTTGTGTTTTACCTGTGAAAAAGGATTATCTCTGAATTAGAAAGGACAATGAAAATTGCTAATGAGAAGATCAGTAGACAGAGTAAAAGTCATCAAGAAACTTTCCTTGATGAGTACACATGTTACTGCTGAATTGCTTCTTAGGATTCTAAAAGAAAGCAGATATGTTTGATGAATGAGCAATGTCAATAAACTCTGAATCTCTTGGAGAATAGAATAGGTGCTATAAGAATGGCAAATGTATTGATTTTCATAATAGAAAAGTACATTTAATTTGCAAGCCAAACATCAGTAACCTTGATTTTGATTCTTGGGAAATTCTAGAACACATCATTTTAAAATAGTTAGTGGACATTTATAAAACAATGTAGTGACTACAAAAAGCAAGCAAAGTGTCATCAAGAACTGATCATGTTTATGTGATGTACCCTACCTAAGTCAAAGGCTAAAAATAAAAGGAAAATAATTGCTACAGTATCTCATTAAGAAGAGAGCCTACATGAGAATGGGTAAAGAGACAAAGGGAAAAATTGAAAAAAAGAAAAGTGAATAGTAGTGAGGAGGGTCAGTAATGATGAATGTTCCTACAAGAGACAGAAGTTATTTTATTTTAAAAAAAGGTGACAGGGAACTTACAGCAGGTAGGGTTACAGGCATTTGGTACTTAGAAAGACTACTCACTTTTTACATGAGGAAAAGGGGAATCAGAACTCTTCAGAGCAACTAACACCTACAAGAATGGAAGGGCATGTTTAAGAAAAAAGACAAAAACAAAATTGGTCTCTTAGAAACTTTAATTCTATGAATGAAACAGAAACCAAACAGAAACAAAATAAGTATAAGGACCATGAATCAAAAAAAACCCAAAAAACTAGAATTGAGAGAAAGGGAAGATTAATAAAGACAGTGAGAGAAAGAAATACTTTTTTAAAGAAAAAGCATAGAAAATGAATTTTGAAAACAAATGAACAAAACTAGTTGAAGGAGAAGAGAAAGAAGGATTCTACTTAATTGAGAAGAAAAAGAAGAGAAGAATTACATAACTAGATAAAAGCAAGCAAGAAAAGAGATCAAAAATAAGGGAAAGGGATAACAAACAGGGAAGGGGGAGGACATTTGAGGATGAGGGGAAGAAAGCCTATGGGAATAGGATTGCCTTAAAATAGATTTAGCTAAAATAACTGAAGAGACATAGTTACTGTGTTTACAGAGGAAGAGAGGGAACAATCCTAATTTGGAAAAAATGCTTTTATAAAGAGATATTTACTTAGACAATATAGCAAGACCAGGAATTTTTAAATTTTCTTCCTCTCCACCTCCCAACACCTTTGGGGCACACTAGACCACTTCAGTCTCTAGGGAGAGAGGGCTGAGACTTAACACAGGTTCTACATAGCATCCATTAGTCTCACCAAGTTCACATCCAAGTGAGGCATTGGGCTGGCTGAGTCCTCATTTAAGGTATCACTGAGCTGGAAAGTAAAGGTCAAAATGCCTCTGAAGTACAGAGGCATTGGCTTTCACTCAATGTCATGAGCTAGAGAAGCCACAGAAGTAAAGAGATCCAATCAAGAGAGAGGCTGAGACCAAGTGATGCTTTTTTGAAGACATTCCTAGTTCTTACTAGCTGCAGACAATCAAAGATACTACTGTCTACCAGATGGTTAACAGTTACAGAATGTCTACACATACTCTATTGAATGTCATCAAGTCTTCTGGAAGAAGGCTTTCCAAGCTCTTCAGTGAGGTGAATTGCATCAGTAATACTATACTCAAAAATCACAGGGACTGGGCTCATTGGACTGGGTCCCATAGTATAGTTTACATTCTATTCTTGTGCACAACATGGAAAACTGTGGGCTAGATGATGAGTAATTAGATTAAAAATCAGTCAGATGACAACATCTAAAGAGTAGTTATAATCAACTTGGAAAGTCTGCAATGGATATAGGAGAATATAAGCTTTATTCCATGACATGTAACATTTAAATAAATTATTTAAAATATTTAATAAATTATGGAAAAAAGTGGTAGACCATCTTTCAACCAAATTCATGATGGACAAAGTTAGGAAAGAACTCAATTTAACAATATTAGGCTAATAACATGAAATTTAATAATAGGAGTGAAGGTAAAGTCTTATACTTGGATTAATAAAATCAGCTTCAAAAGTACAAAATAGGAGACACATAAGTAGACAAAAATTTATCTGCAAAAGTTATGATGGTTTTAGTAGAAGGGAAGTTTAACCAGTTAACTTAATTATTTCCAATTTATCCTGTATTATATAGCTCATTTATACATAGACATTTGCATATCATCTCACCTATAAGTTTGTGAGCTCTTTGAGCATGGGACTATGCTTTGCTTTGTATCCCTATAGCTTAATAGAAAACAATGCTTGGCACATAGTAAGTGCTCATAAATATTTTCTGACTGATATGACAGTCAAAAAACCAAAGGCAATCTTAGGTCGCACTGAAAAGCATAGCATTCAAGGACTAGGGAAGAGAGAGTCCCAATATACTTGACTTCAGACTATATCCTGAGCAACATTGTAAGGAGGACATAGATAAACTAGGGCAATCAGGAGTAGGAAATGAGGATGGGTGAAGGGCTAGGGATAATGTCATATAACTATCAATCAAAGGGCATGGGGGTATATTTAGCTTAGAAAAGAGAACATTTGAAAGGCAAGGGAAATAAAGGCTGCCTTTAAGTAAGTAAAGAGTTTTTCTCAGTGATGAAAGACTTTATCTATTCCTTTTGGCTAGAAATAATGCATGGAAGTTAAAAAGAGGTAAATATAAGGCCTGAAGTAAGACAAGACCTTCCCAACACTTAAGTCCTTCCCAAAATAGAAGGGATTTCCTCAGTAGGTAGTAGGCTACTCCTTAAAGAAAATATTCAAGCTGGCTCACTAGTATGTTACATAGAATTCTTGTTCACATACTGATTAGACTATCATTTCTGAGATTCTTTCTGACTTTGAGATGCAATAATTCTATGATCTTGTCTTCCTCATTACATGGAAAGGTCATTGAGAAGAGAACTATTTATTTTTTTCACATTTCAAGTTCTGTAACAGCATTTTGCAGATAGCAGACACTGGGAAGTCATGATAATAAGCATTTATGATGCTCTTTACTATGTGATAGACTCTGGGGATTAAAAAAAAAAGTAAAAATAGTCACTGCCATCAAAGACCCTTTAAAGACCATTAAAGACATAGGAGATGATGACATGTAAATAGTTATGTTGTATACAGACAAGATATTTACAGGATAAAGTGAAGGTAGTCTAGGAGTGAAAACATTAGCATAAAAGGAAATTTGTGCTGCTTGTTAAATGAATGGGGTATAAGGAGTTGGATGTCACAGAAAAAAATGAGATGAGAGGGAATATTTTATAAATGTGAACTATTATTACAAGAATACGATTAAAGGTATAAATTTTAAATATCTTTTAAAAAGCAGACTTTTTACAGGGCTGAGAAAGTAAAAGTTGAAAAACAGATGCTAAATCAACAATTTGCTATAAAATTGAATGAAATGACACAATAAATATAAAAATTCTCACTGCAATATATTTAAATGAAATCCTTTTTCATATATAATTTGACAATTTTTCTTTTTTTGTTCACAACTCAAAATCAGCAATGACATTTATAGCATCAAGCACTTATATCTGTAGCTGAAGGGAATTTCAACCTTGTAGTAAAAGCAGATTTCCAAATGAAATTGAAGTTTAGGATATTAGGGAGATGTGCTATTTCGGCTCTGTTTCCTATTTCATAAATTGTTCTCTCTCTCTCTCTCTCTCTCTCTCTCTCTCTCTCTCTCTCTCTCCTGTTTATCTGTCTCTTTCTGAATTTCTCTCTCCCTCCCTCTCTCTGTCTCTCTCTTCTATTTGTCTCTTTCTGAATTTCTTTCTCCCTCCCTTTCTCTCTCTCTCTTTCTTCTGTTTGTCTGTCTCTTTCTGAATTTCTCCCTTTCTCTCTCTCACACATACACATGCGTGCACATACTTTTTAAATGGTAACATTCCTACTGAGAAAAAAATAGGCCTTCAACTACTTCCATTTTTACTTTTAATCCTTAAGAACCATTCTCAGAACCTCACAACTTAATCAAACACTAGTTGTTTTGTTTTTCTACCTAAGGAAAAACACATACATAGGTACATAGGTATATATATGTATATATATGTATAAAAACAAACAAGATAGCCTAGGATAGTAGATAGAGAGCTGGTCTCTGACACATACTTGGTGTTTCTTGCACAAAAAACAAACAAAAAAAAACAACCTATTTCCCAATTGTGCATTTTTACCAGCTATTTCCATATACCTGGAATTCTCTCTTTCCTCATCTCTACCTTCTGGTTTCCTTCAAACCCCAGCTAATCCACCTTCTACAAGAAACCTTTTCCCAAACTTTTTAATCCTAGTGCCTTCCCTATATTGTGTATTTCCAATTTATCTCATAATGTTGTTGTTGTTGTTGTTGTTGTGTGTGTGTGTTTTACATGTTGTCTCCTGTGTTATACTGTGAGCTACTTGAGAGTATGGACTGGTTTTGACTTTTAAAAAAAGCTCATACTTAGCACAGTGCCTAGCACATAGTAGGTGCTTAATAAATTCAGGTTGACTTGTTTTAGCTATGTGATCCTTCTCAAATCACTTACTCTCTCAATGCTCTAGGCAACTTTCCAAGACTATCAATTACAGATAATAGGATTTTTCTCATTTGGGATTTCCTGCTAACAAGGTAATTATAGCTCTAATCCTTATAGTATAAAAGTGTATATATACTCACATTATATATAACATATGTATATACTCCAACATTTACATATTCATGTCCTATAAAGATATTTGTATTATGTGTACATATATAATATATACCTATGTGGAAAAGGGTAATAAAATGAGATAAGTCAAAGTGAGAGTGAACACACATAGGAGTGAGAACATATAAGTGTTTTTGGAGTGAGATAAAACTTAAAAATATGCCTAGTGTTCCTATTCTCCTTTCAGGTATCCTAGGTATTGTTTTTCTTCCACAGTCTAAGGCATTCTTGAAATGTAGACTTTAAAAGCTTTCCTTTCTTAACTCATTAGTCTGTCATCCTTTTTTGTTTGTTTTTGTTTCATTCTGCAGATTTTATCAAATAGTTTGATTGTCCATAGCAGAAGCATTCTGGTTGGATTGCCCTAGTATAGTTTTATTAACAAGATCAAACTCTGAAAGATATTAAAATTCTTAAGAAAGTTTGTAATCTAGAAATAATGATACATTTCTTTAAATTTTTTTTGTCTTGAACTTAACAAACAATAAAAAGGGAATTTACATATATAATCTATTTTCTTTTCATAAAAATTTAATTTATGAAACATCTTTTATAAATTTTATCTTACATACACTTGTCCATTTTATGAATTCAACCCATCTTCCCTATTATTGCTAGTAATATAAACTGCATAGTAGAAAAGCTGTAAATTTAAGTAATTTCTCTCACTGACTAACCATAGCTTAATATCAGTCTAATGGTATAAGTGAACAATGATCAAACAGTCAAGGGTATATCCTTCAACCAAGCTGAATCACATTCACCCCAAATAATGATGATGATGATGATGATAACTAGCATTCATATATTGTCCTAAGATCTTCCCAGTATTTTACCTATGTTATCTCATCTGATCCTCACAATAACCCTATGATGCAGATGGTTATTATAACCCACATTTTACAAATAAGGAAACTGAGGCTGATAGGTGTTAAGGTACTTTTACCTAGGGTCACACAGTAAATGTGTGAGACAAAATTCAAACTCCTAACTCCAGGTCCAGAGTTCTATCCATCCACTCCTTCATTCTACCTGCCTGGAATAGTGTATCCTACACATAGGATATCTCCTTAATAATTCACTAGCGCCTGGGATCAGGAAGTCCTGAGTTCAAATCCAGATTCAGATACTGGCTGTGAGAACCTGGGCAAGTCACTTAAATTCTTCCCACCTCAGTTTCCTCAACTATGAAATGGGGATAATAGCAGCACAGCAGCACTATCTTACAGGGATGCAGTGAGGATTAAATGAAATAATATCTGTAAAGCTCTTAGCACAGTTCCTGGCACATGGTATGTGCTTAATAAATCTCTGTAGACTGTATTTAATAGACCTTGTGGTAGGTGTTGATTATATAAAGACAAAAACAAGATAATCTACCCCTTAAGGAGTTTACATGCAGCACACATAAATACATATGCATATGTGTATACATGTCACACACAAAATAAAAGCAAGAAAAATCTAAGGATAAAGTCCTAACATCTAGAGGGATACAGAAAGGTTTCATGCAGTTCCAACAGGTGAAGTTAGATTATTCTGGGTTTGTTTCAGTCTGCCTTTGCCTTCTTGTAGTACCAGAACCCTAAGGATCCTGCTTGCTGGTTAAGTAATACTGTGTCAGCCTTCTTACAATAGGACCATTCTACAATCCCATGTTTACCTTTCTGTTTGTTTGACTCTTGGGAACAGAGGCATTATCTTGTTAGTGAGACTAATCCAACCAATAATAGATATCTTTGGAGCTCAATTTGCCAGGGTTTCAGGGTTCTGCTTAGATCTTTATAAGCTACCATAAAAACAGCCCCAAAGTTCAGAAAGTCTCCACTTAGCCAGTCAGTCTAGCTGTCCTACTTGTCATTGCAAGTCATTATCCCTTCTCCCTTTCTATCTGTGGTTTGACCTGTGGATATTATTACCTAACAATTTATATTTACATAGCCCTTTTAAAATTTGCAAAGTGCTTTGAATATTATTTCATTTGGTCATTAACACAACACATTGAAGCATTTTTATTATATTTAAGATCTTATATTATTTTATGTTACTATGTTTAAGATATTATTTTCACTCCCATTTTACAGATGAGATTAAGTCACTTATCCATGGTCAAACAGCTAAGGAAGCATGAGATAGAATTGAATGCAGGTCTTTTAACATGAACATTCCCACTGATATAAAAGTATGCTTTTAACTACCTTTACTTAATTTTTAATCCTAAAGAACCATAACTCATAACTCCATAACTTAAGTAAACAATGGATGTTTTGTCTCAATCTTTAGAGACAAAACATTTGCATAGGTATGTGTATGTGTGTGCTTGTATGCATGTATGCATGTATGTATAAAAATATAAGAGGGAGCTACTAGTATAGATGGTTGGACTCAGGCGTCAAGAAGACCTGGTTTTAAGTTCTCCCTCTGACACACATGATTAATCTCTTGGTTCTGGTCCCCCTTTTTCTGCAATACTCTCCTTTTTCTTCTTTGCCTCCTGGTTCCCTGGTTTCATTCAAGCCTCAAGTAAAATTCTTACCTTGTACAAGAAGTCAAAGCCCTCTTCAATGTTTAGTACCTTCCCTCTGAGATTATATCTAATTTATCCTTCATATATAAACATTTATAAAGTAAAAGCATATTGGCTAAAAAGCAAAATCAGTATGGCAAAAAGCCCCAGGGATCTAGAGTCACTTACTTGTTAATTCAGTCATTATTGAACAAGCTTCTCAATAGCATCATAATATTGATATTGCCTTTATTGATTATGACAAAGCCTTTAATTCAGTTTTGCAATGATGGCTTGTTCATATAATATATAATTATGCTAATATATAAAACAGACCAAAGCACAGGAAGGAAGTTAGAATCAATATCTGATTTTGCATCCTGACCCCACCACCTTTCTCGGAAGGTGAATAGTTTGCTTCATTATCAATCCTCTGAAATCATGGTTAATCATGTGTTGATCAAAATTCTTAAGCTGTTCAATGTTGTCTGTCTTTATAAAATTTTCATTATGTAAATTATTCTCCTGATTTTGGTCACTTCATTCTGTAACAGTTCATACAAGTCTTTCCACATTTTCTTAAAACTATCCATTAGGCAGTTAAGTTTGTAAAGCACTTAACACTGTGGCTGGTACATAGTAGGTGCAATATAAATGCTAATTCCTTTTCATTCCCCCTTTCTGCTTTTCTTTTTCTATTTCATAATTTCTTTTGTTGCAGAGGTATCAAACACAGACCAACTGGGCATAAACCAGATTAAAATGTAATTGGGAAATATTTAACAAAATGAATAAAAATACTATCAAACATAGATATTGTTAACATGTGGTTTTCTAAGTCAATATGTATGTGCCAATAGGGAATCTTATATGATTTACTAACCTAGAGAATTTTCAAAGGTTATGCAAGTTTCAACCAGGTCCTTCCAAGTTTAAAAGGTTTCCAATACAGGAACAGTGATAGACTATGTCTATTGTCTTGGTAACATCAAAAAGGTTCTTTAAATTTTAATTTTTTTTTGACCACAGCAACTCAAAATATGGGAAACTAAGATGTGAAAGGTTTTCAATAATTGTTTTGAAGTAATCAAAAGATACTTGTAAAATGCAGGTCTACTACTTGATATGCATATGACACTCACAGATAAGGTTAATTTTTTAACCTCAATTATCAGTTAAGAATTTCTAAGACTTCAACTTTTAGATTTCATTAAGTTTATTATACACATCAAGTTTGTCATTAATCTCCTAACTGACAGGTAATAAACACAAAAACACCATCAAAGTAAAGTAAATTTTGTCATAAGATGGACTTTTTCACGCCTTATAACTAAATTACTAACTTGTAAAACTCAGACTTTTGTAATATCTTTTCAAAAAAAATTCTTGCAAATTACCATAGTTATTTTAAATTCAGAATTCAAACAAGCATAATTTAGTGATTGAGATAATTATGACTTTCTGAAGAAAAAAAAGCTTTCTAAAAGAAGAAAATTCTTTTCTTTCCTCATACTTTTTCATACCACCCCCTTCCCTGATAACATAACCTGACATTCATTTTTCCTTTCCTGATTGCCCATAGACCATCAACATAGTATACATGTAAGTATTGTGGTTAGAATCAATCTAATAATTTATTATAAAATATCTTGGAAAGTCTCTCTTTTTGTTTCTTTTCTAATTATTTCAGGATCTATACCTCATCTTTACTATATGCTTTTATTGATCTCCCCTAGAAGACTGTAATCTCCTTGAGGACCAAACTCTTATCTACCACTCAAATACAGAAGAGGTAGTTCAATCATCCTTAGATTGGTTTGTGTTTATATGCCAGGGCCTACCAATATAATATTAAAGCTATAAAAGACTTGGAGATCACAGGATTGCAGCATTAGAAATAACTTATGAACTAATCTACACCAAACCTATACAAACCCCTACTGTATCCATAACCAGTGCTCATCCAATCTGTGTTTAAAGACTCGCTGTGTTGACTGCTCGAGGCAACACATTCTCCTATTTGGTGGCTCCAGTTGCTGGAGAATTTATTCTTAATTCAAGCCCAAATCTGTTTGCTTATCTTTTACCCATTTAATTTGGTTTGCCCTCTAGCACCATGTTGGAAAAAAAACCCCAATATCTCTTCCATATGATTAAGGATCCATGCTTTTTAAAGTGTGAGTATTCTCTTCCCCAATGTAGATTGCATCCCCCTCTACAAAAGATTTGCTATGGTTCAAAAATTCATCATCCTATGGCCAACCTGGTAATGGAGCCTCTCCAGTCTCAGCTAGGTAGGTCGCTGTATGTCAGACATATATCATCTCTCACTGGCCCTATATTTCATGTCTTTGCAGCTTGATAGGGCCATCATTTATTTAGTTTCCAAAAATATAGGGTGCACATCAAACTGTGCAGGCTTCCTCCTTCACTTTAACTACTATAAACATTTATGGAGTAGTTTTCTTCTTCCTACAGTTTCCACCATTTTCATTTTATCAACCATTTCCTCAATACAGTTAAAATTGGGCTCAGAATTGCCATTTCTTCTAGTTTTCCATGATTTCTCCAGTTTTAAATGAAATATCAATCTGACTTTCTCTAAAATTCTGAAAGCTAGACAAAATCATTTAATATGATCTTTTTTGACAAGGAAATAAAAACTAAAGAAATTGATTTCTTCTAAGTCATAAAGATGATAATCAAACTAAGGTCTTGACATAAATATACTGATTTTTCCCCCTTCATGTCATCCTTTATATCCAGTATTTAAACAGGAAAAGCAATTACCTACAGTATATCTGTTTCGCTTCTTCCCAAAACAAAGGCCCATCTTTTTAATATCAATATTCTTCTAGGTGATGCTATGGATCCTTGTGAAGCATGAAGTAGCAGAGGCTCTGAAGAATTTAAATTACAGGTCATCCAAAGGGCAATGGAATGGTCAACTTTATTAAGCTGTAGTGTCTTACAAATGAAGAACCACACAAGAGAAGTGGTATAAAATAGGTTATTACAGAAATGTATGAATGGAAAAAGGGCGTGGACCAATCATATAGTAGGAATCAAAGCTAACTGACTTACAGCTCATGTTCTCCATTGGTACCCAAGCAATGTTAAGATCTAGAGGAAGACCTATTTAGCATGCTGATTGGACCCACTGTGAATCTCCCAGAATTAATGGGAAAACATAAACAAGAATCACTTAAAGAGGGAATGGGGTACAATCTATATCCTTAGAAAAAACACTCAAGGTGAAAGCTAATATCTTAAGATCTTCTCAAAGCATTTGAGAATTTCTCAAAGTATTCTAGAAAATCATGTATCTTCTCCTTACCACTCATAGTACTTTCATCACATTTTACACAGTTTATTCCAATATTTCCTTCTTATTGCTTTCCCTTCTTTGGTTCTTTCCCTATAGACTAACCAATCCTCCAAATAGTTGCTCAAATTAAACTTCCAAAAATACAGGTCTGACCATATTATTCCCCAGATCAAAAGTCTTCAATGGCTCCTCATTGTCTGTTGGATGAGAAATGAAAATATTCAGACTGGCATTTAAAGGACTTTAGTCTTTGTTTTCCTCTACTTCATCCACTCTCTGCCCCAGTCAAATTAGCTTCCCAGCTATACTTCATATGTGACACCTGTCTTTTGTATATGCAATCCTCCCTATTTAGTATGAAACTCTTTCCTCATCTTTATCTTTTGTAATCCCTAAAGAACCCAGATGCCATTTCTGAAATGAAGTCTTTCCCGATTCCATACAGTTATTATCCCTCTTGAAATTATGCATATATTTTGTGTTGACTTGTTCATGTACATGTTATTGTACTCTACCAATAGGAAGCAAACTCTGTGAGGGCAAAAAAAAAAGACTTTTTAAAAATAACAATTGAAAGAGCAGTGAATTTGTTATGAGGAAATCCTGGAATCAAATCCTGTCATTAGAACTTAAAAATTTTGTGACCTAAGGCTTAGTTCATGCATAAAAGAAAGGTTGGACTAACTGAAATTTTGTTTTTGGGGATGGAAACAAGCATTTATTGGTACCTTTTATGTACTGGGCACCATGCTAAATGTTGATCTCATTTGGTTCTCACAAAAAACATGTGAAATAGATGGTATTATTATCCCCATAGTTGAGGAAACTGAGACAGATTAAGAAGTGACTTACTTAGGGTCAAATAGCTCATAAGTTCTATGCCTGTGCTAGCTAGCTGCTTCTTTGTATTCTCAGTGTTTAACACCGGGATGTACATAGGATGCACTTAATAATTGTTTATTGAATTAAAGTGAATAATTAAAGTCATGGTATTAACGTGGAATAGCAAAGTATTTAACTGGGAAATCTTGCAGCTGAAGAACTATCCGAGGAAACTCAGAGATTCTGAGTGATTATACCGATTATTTATCTTCTTTTGAATGAACCTGACCACACTATTTATTTAGCCCAATAATCTCACAAAGCAGTGTTTCTCAAACTGTGCTCCCTGAAACTCATAGTTTCCCCAAAGCAATCCATAGAATTCTGTGAAATGAAAAATTAAAATGGCAGACCTGGCAAACCAATTTACTTTACTGTATGTCATTGCACACAACATATATGCTCTTCCAATTTGGAGAGTCATTGTAGATTATTCAGAATTCATTAAAACAACAACAAAAGATCAAGCCAACTTTTTAATGGTCAAAAATAACAATACATTTAGTGATTTGACAAACTATCAGCTGACTGATAAAAGTCAGCAAAATGCATATGATACAAATTGATGTCTGTTTATAGTCCCATTTTTCTTTAAAAATAGAACAACATTTTAAAACTTATTATGAAAAACTGGAAGTTTGAAGAAACAACAAAGCAAAAGGGTAAATGAACAAGTTCTAATGAGAAAACAAATATCCCACAAAATTCACTCATATCTGAAAATGATAACCACCTTTAATTTGGATCTATTTTATATGTGACTATATTAAAAATAATTCCATGTTTCTAGAAACAATTATGAAATTAAAAAACTAAAAACATTTTATGGTAAAAATGTGAACTAAAACAATTACCAACTCAATGGTTTATGAAAATAAATGGGAAACAAAAATTGTTGGGAAGCATTTATAAGGTGAATTACTGACACAATTCTGTTTCTATTTACAAAATATCTATTTATATCATCAGTCAATCAGACTATGCTAGCAAACAATCAAATCCTTCTACCTAAGTTGTTTGCAATAATGTTAGATTTGGAACAAAGTATTTTGAAAATATAAGGTCTTTTTCTTTCATTTAAATTCACTTCATCTCAATTGGTTCCAATGAAATAGAATTTTTTAAAGATCATTGGAAGAGATTTTAATATATGATTTAAACCAAAGTTTTTACTTAAAATGAAGGATTCTAAAAGAAAATAATAAAATGAAGTGATATGTAAACATAAGGGCTAATTTTATTTTCCAAGGAAAGATGAGAAAACTTACTGGGGTGGGACACCATCACATAATCATAGGACTTGAAAGACAGGAGACCTCAGAGGCTACTTAGTACAACTCATATTGCACATAACATACCCAATAAGGGGTCATCCAGTGTCCAGCCCTGAGTGTGGAACATTGTACATACTATCAGACTTAATTAATGTGTTGAGTTAGTTATTTAAAACTGCTTTCTCTCCTTTCCCTTTTATAAAGGATATTTTGTTGCAAGTATGGCTCATTGGGGAATGTGAGAAGAAAAGGAATATATTTGGAAATGAACATTATGGGAAAATCCACTTCACAGAGTTGCTATGTGTGTATATATATTGATGTGAAAAAATGCTATGCTCTAGGGCTTCTGGCCTGATTTAAGTTCCTTTCCTCTGTTTCAGCTCTCCATCCCCATCCCCTCACGCCATTTTGCCTAAGTAAAAGGCTATATTTTAAATGAGAAAAATCAATGGCCAAATAATTGGGATTTTCCTGCCAACCTATACAAGTAATACTAGGCAGCTTTTTAGATCCAGTGCCCGCAGGCCATTTCTAAATATCAGGAGATGTTAGAGTACTGTCTTCTTGTCCCAAGTTTTTCTTCCTTCTGGTACTATTTTACTCTCTAAGCAGGCAACTGAAAACAATAACTTTTTTAATATTTTTTTCTAAGTGTCCGATCCATATGCAACAATCTGCCCATAGTCAAGATTAAAGTATAATATTCATACTATACATACAAATGATGTTAAAAAAAATTAGAGCATTCTACCTGAAAGTCAGAAAGGTAACACATGACTGACTCTGGCTTCTAACAAGTATTCATAATAATAGAAGAAAAACAAAGAAAATGCTACAATACTATGCATACCCTGGGAAATAAACTTCAACACTCAACATCAACTAAAGGCAGATTTATTGCTCTTCTCCTTAAGTCAAGAGATTTAAAGTCATTAGAGATAAATATGGAATAATCCTATTACCTTCATCTTTCCTGCATTATCATCTGCTGAGACTGGCCTGCTAACTTAATTAACACATAGGAACACATAAACACCAGACAACAAGAAGCTTGCAGAGGTCAAGCTAGAAAGAGACTAATCCCTGGGAAGAGAATTATTTTAAACAAAAAAAATTAACAAACAATTGCTGTGTTGATAAGCTTTTAGGGAAAGAGTTACATGCCTTCAATAAATTGGCTGGGTTTTTTTCCTCAGCTTAATTGCTGAGAAACCCAATCAAAGAATCTGAGGTCGTCAGACACTTGAGAAAACTGGCACCCATAAATCTGGGCATCAAGAGAGTCCTTCAACACTGTAATTCAGAGACACTCCAGTTCTATGAGAAAACGATAATAAACACTACTTTACAGGACCAGAAAGTTCTTAACAAAACAAAATAAACAAATGTAACCCTTATTAGCTGCTGACTCTTAATTGCCATATGAAAGTCTCCCATGAGGAAGATTTACGTGAACTAATGAAAAATGCTGAAAGCAGAATGTGGGGAATGGAGGGAGGAGGGAGAGAAACTGACAAAATAATCAAAACAATATAAATGGAAAGAATCACATCACTACTACAAGTACCAGCACCACAAAATCCAGCTGAAACTGAATTAAAATGATTAAATGTAGTCTTGAAAAACAGAAAACTCACAGTCTTTTTTTTTGTAGAGGTAGAAAACTTTAAGTGTAGAACTCTGGTATACTATAGTACTTGGTTGATATGGTTAGTTTTGCTGAACTGCTTCTTTCTACTATCCTTTCACCTACACCCAACTTTTAAAAATTCTTATTATGACAGATGGTTCTTTTTTGGAGGAGGGGGCAAGAATGAAGTATGAAGGTAATGTAAAATAAAAGATTCATTGGGTTTTTTTTTTGGTCTTTTAATTTGCTCAAATTTGATTGTAAAGATGGATATTTTTGTGAGAATGTTTGAAGACTGAGGCACTTCCCCACTCCCCTCCAGGGTAAGCCCAAATCACTAGGTTATAGTACATAAATACCAGTCCAATTCCACTCAATGTAACCAGTGTTTTTTAAGCATTTACTCTGTGCCAGATACCATACTTAGGCCCTGGAGATACAGAGAGAAACCCTACCTTCAAAAAATTTCATTCTACTGAGAAATAACAACAGATAGAAAGCTAAGCATAAGATGTAGACAAAGTAATTAAGAATGAGGGCATATTAACAATCTAGGAATGTAGCAAGGGGAAGGGCTATGTTGGGTTTAGGCATCAGGAAAGTAAAAGACCAAAAGAAAGCTAACTGTATCCTCCAGGATTCTGCTTCATTGGTACCTACATCAGCAGTTTGATATTTTCTATTATATCAGTCATGATGCCTCAGGATATTGGAAGAGTCTACTATTAAAAATTATTTTTAAAATTTTCAATAATATTTAATATTTTTCCAAATATGTGTAAAGATAGTTTTCAATATTCATTTTGGTAAGACTGTGTTCCAAATTTTTCTCCCCCTTCCCTAAGTCAGCAAGTAAATTGAAATAGATTAACTATGTGCAATTCCTTTAAACTTATTTCCATATTTATCATGTTGTGCAAGAAAAATCAGACCAATAGGGAAAATCCATGAGAAAGAAAAACAAACAAAAGGTGGAAATAGTATACCTTTGATCCACATTCTGTCTCCGTAGTTTTCTCTCTGTATATGAATGGCATTTTCCCCTCCCAACCTGATTGGAATTGAGAGGCCACTCTTTTGCAGCAAAAGATTGATTACCTGATGTTCTGCCACAGGGTGCCTTAAAGAACAGTCTCCTTAGTGAAGAAAACCTCATTTCCTCCTCTCTTTTCTCCCTCTTTTGCTGTCATTCTTTATAGAATTTTCTTGTTCTACCACAAATACAGACTCGGGTCTCATCTATGCTCTTAAATCCCTATAAATATTTCAGTGATACCAGATTTGGGAACTGTCAATTGACAAAATCTAATGGTAGTTTCTTTTCATCCCCAAATTTGCCCTTTTCTCTGCAATGAAAAAACATTCTGAGGAAGAAGCAACATAGAGAGGTGTATGAGAAGAGTTTGCAGACTATAAAGTTGGGAAGATTTTAGGCTTATAGAGTTACAGTTGGAAGAGGTCTTTAAAGGCCATCAAATCAAACCCTGTCTTTTGGCACTGTGCCTGGCACATAGTAGCCATTTAATAAATATTTCTTTGAGAATCTGAGATGAAATAACAAACCCATGATCGTACAGGTTATTCTAAATCACTGAGGTGAGGTCTGAACCCAAATTCTGATCTCTCAAGCTCAAAATTCTTTCCACCATATCCCACCCCCCATATAAATTTTACCAGAACATCCACCATAGTGAACTCAGGAGAATTTTCTGGACAAAAAGATCTTTCAGTATCGAATTTTAATTGGCCCTTATTTTCCATTTAACCGAAGATCTAGCATCAAAGAAATGAATGAATATAAAATACAGAATTTTGACAATCAGTTAACAAGGTGGAGAGTGGAAAGAGAAGACCTAAACACTATCACAATGTTAGGGTCATATCCAGAAGGTGGTTTGGTATAGTAAATAGAAAGGATACTGGGCTTGAGTCAAAAAGAATAGAAACTTGTTGCCTATCCTTAGTTACAACACAGAACTTTTCTAAGCATCAGTTTGCTAATACAAAAATGGACATAAGAACATATACCTAACTTAGAAGGTAGTTGTAAGGTGTGATAAGAGAATATATTTTGTTAAGAGGTTTTTATACATAATGAAAATGTGATTACTACAACACTAGGGATTATTCTTTACAGCTTCAATATAGGGCATATTGCCTCTTCTATTGGTAGAAAAATATGCCTGAATAGAAATTCATACCTGCCCAACCCCACTGGATTCTGAATAAAGCAGTTTTCAATGAGTATGCTTATATAATTTGATATTGTCCAAACTGTGTAATTCCAGCAATCATAAAGGTTAGCAGTACAAAAGAGAACAGGAAGGCAATAAGTAGCAAATAGGGTGGATAATCAATAAACACTGGTAATAGCTGACTTGGTCTCTTTAAAATACCACACAAGTATGAACTATTTTCTCTACCCCATTCCTATGCAAATACCAAAAACTAATAGATGTCCCAATAGAGTCTGTCATTTTGTCTTTGTTTTGTATCCCTGACATTAGCATAGCACCTGGACCTTCATAATAGGCATTTAATAAATGTTTGAGGAATTGTATTAAATTGAGGAAGGCATTCCAAAAGGTCTGGCAAGAATGGTGAAACTCTGGAATCAGTTGAAAAGGACCTCAGTGACCATCTGGTCCAAAGGAAATACTACAGGAATTCCCACTGCAATATACTTGAACATGGCAATCCAGTCACTTCTTGAAGACCTCCAAGAACAAAGCATCTACCACCTCTTGATGCAATTCACTTTATTTTTGGATGTAACTTTAAGGAAATTTTCCTGAAATCTCCATTTTTAAGCCATAGAAATACTGAAGGATATAAAATTTTAAAACTTAACAGAATATTCCTGCCTCTCCCCCAACTTTGCAACTTGAATCAATTCTCCTCATTTTCTTCTCTAGAGCCAAATACAACAATACTCATTATTCTTACACATGATAGCCTTTGAGGGACTTAAAGAAAGCCCTTATGTCCTTCAAGTTTTCTTTTTTCTAGATCAATTCCCCATGTCTGGAATATACTCTCTTCTTATTGCTACTTTATAGAACTCCACTCTTCCTGTAAGATGCAGCTTAAGCAACACTTTCTATATAAACCTTTCCTGGTCCCGTATACTATAAGTGCCTTCCCTCTGAAGGGATTTGCTTTAGCAAGAAGGAGAACTTCCTTGTGAAACAGGGATAAAGGGGAAATGAAAACTTCGGAAATGGTAGCCATTTGACATTCAAATGGCCACAGAACTTCTCTTCTTGTCTTACGGTTAAGCCCCATTTTCCTAACTCCTTAAAATTAAAAAGAAGAAAGGGAGTTTATTTCCTGTTTGAGGAAATCAGAGAAAGTTTCAAGGAAGAAATATAATTGAACTAAGTTTTGAGGAATAGATAGGTACTGGGTAGGTAGAGTTGTGGGAAAGGAAGAGGGAAAAGGATGAAGCAAAAGAATGAAAGAGTTATGGAAATACATTTAGAAAAAAAAGAAGTAAAATTTGGTTAGAGTACAAATTTATTATTGTTGTTCAGTCATTTTAGTCATGTCTGAGTCTTCAGAATCCCATTTGGGGTTTTCTTGGCAAAGATGATGGAGTGTTTTGCCTTTTCCTTCTCCAACTCATTTTACAGATGATGAAACTGAGGCAGCAAACAGAGATTACATAGTTTGTGTTTATGGCTATATTTGAACTCAGGTGCCTTCTGACTCAAGAGTTAGTTCTTTATCTACTATACCACCTTAGTTGCTCCAGAGTACTAGGTATGTGAAAGGAAGCAGTCAGAGAAAAAAATCAATAGTCAGGTAAATGGGGAATAAATCATTTAATATCTTCAATTCTAGTCAAGGGTTTCAGATTTTGTTCAGTGAGCAATGGGAAGCCAGTGACAAATTTCAATCAAATGGATGATATTATTAGGGTTGCAGCTTATGAAAATTAATTTGGCAGCAGTATTTGTGAAGCATTAGAAGAATGAGCAATTTCAAACATGTTTTTCAATATCAAGAGTCTATGTATTTGTTCTTTCCACTTGCAATGGCCGTCACCCTTCAATCCAGCAAGCCCCAAGATCAGGCACAAATGTCATCTTTTTCAAATTGCTTTCCCTATTCCTTCAACTAGACATAATTTCTTCTTTCAAAAATCATTTTGTACCTTTCATATTCATTTCTGCAAATATCTCATATCCTCTATCTGAATATAAACACTCTGGGGGGAAGGACTTAGTCTTATTGTTGTATTCCCTAATCTATTGTTAGTATGTTGTTCAGTTATTTAAGTCATGTCCAACTCTTTGTGACCCTATTTGATCTTTTCTTGGCAAAAATACTGGAATGGTTTGATATTTCCTTCTTCAGCTTATTTTACAAATGAGGAACTGAGGCAAATTGGGTTAAGTGATTTGCCCAGAGTCACACAATTAATAAGTATCTGAGACAGTTGGCATTGAGTTAAAAACAATTAACAAAGTAAACAAGAATATGGGCAGGGAAAAAAGGAGAAAGGGAAGAAAAGAAAGAATGAGAATAGAAAAAGAAGAAAGAAAAGATGAAGGAAAGAAGATAAGTAAGGGAGAAAAGTAGAAATGAGCAAGGAAAGTCAAAAGAAAAGGAAGAGGGAGAAAGAGGAGGAAAGTAAGTCAAGAAAAAGAAAGATTGAGATGGGAAGTGTTAAATTTATCCATTAGGAAGTAAAAAACAATCTTTGTGAGGGTACTTCCTATAGGTATATTTCTCATAATATCTGGTTAATTTCTATGCACATTGTTAGATACTTACGAAAAGTTGCTTGAATAAATATGACCCAATGTGCCTTGACTGTCCTTAGAATTGCCTGAGGTTCATGCCTCTAATATCCAACCTTGGCAGCATACTCAAAAGTCTCCTTAATGACCTCAATCGATCTGCTGACCATTTTTCACATCTGCATTAACTATTGATGAAGGGAAAATTCCAAATTTGGAAATGA
Source organism: Myrmecobius fasciatus (assembly GCA_023553655.1). Lineage (NCBI taxonomy): Eukaryota > Metazoa > Chordata > Mammalia > Dasyuromorphia > Myrmecobiidae > Myrmecobius > Myrmecobius fasciatus. The sequence continues at coordinate 296,214 of JAJPUD010000423.1, read as the reverse complement.
AGCTTTCAGAAGTAGGTCTGATTCCCGTTAGCAGGACCCCAGAATCTCTGACACCATCTCATAGGCTTGTGTCCTTTTATGCTTACAAGACACATTTCTGCTTACTCTTGGACACTGAACATCTTGATACTGAATTTTGATTTTGATGGCTATGTCAAATATATATATATACACATATACATATATATATATATTTATAGAGACATGTATATATGTGTATGTGAGTATATTTACATATGTGTGTATATACACATACATACATACATTATATATATATATCAACACTAAAAATAAAGAAATTCCATATAATGAAGTCAAATGCTTTTCTATAGTACCAAAAGTCAAAATGCCAGTTTGCCATATTTAACTTTCTATAAGTCCCCAAGAAGAAACTACCTTCAGAAATCCATTGCATTCTTTCTTTCTATGTATCTGTCTGTCTATCTATGTACACACATACATCACATGCTATCAGGCTACTTAAGAGCATTACTAAGACTAAATTGCTTTGTATCAATGAAAATTACTACCCAAAAAACAATTACTTTATTAATAGCCACTATTTCCCCCTCCTCCTACTCCCCATATGGCTTTAGAAGTAATAAAACTAAATTAACACTTTTGAGGGGAGTGGTATTAAAATGGTTGTATGATAGTGTGTGAAAACAGTCACTCATATAAACAGATATATACTTTAGATCGATTGCCCAATATGTCACATTTCATGAAATTTGTCAAGTCTTTGGCAACACATGAAAATAAAGCCCAGCAATTTGAAAAAGTTAACAAGGTCATTTCACTCAATCAAAACTCTGGGGCAGTTTAGAAAAAGTACAGTGCAAATGGATAAAAATAGATATCAGTTCTAGAGTCATAAGTATTGTGAAATGGCTCTAAGTGATCCTAGCACACCAGTAGCCAATTAGCTTTTCCTTCTTTCATAGTAGGCAGTAAGTGCTCGCTTCGGCAGTACATATACTAAAATTGGAACGATACAGAGAAGATTAGCATGGACCCTGCGCAAAGTAGGCAGTAACCCTACAATCATTGTAAACTAGCTGGAAGGAAGTTACAGCTACTCTCCATAGGTCATACAATCAAACAAGTGATGATGGTGGAACATGTATAATAATTTAAGGTTCTCAACATTGCATTTTAATTCTCAAAATAACTGCTGAGTTTAAATTCCAACTGTATTATGAAATTTTAGTGTTGTCTTTACTGGTTGAGGTTCACCCCTCAATTTATTATTTCTGCTTTAAATGGTTTCGTTTTTGTTTTTGAATTAACAGGGAGTTATTGGGATTTTTAAAAAATTATCTCCCTGATTAGCACAAGAGTGTAACTTGAAGATGGATTAAAGAAGTTCATGATTAAGGTTAAGTCAGATATTTAAAGATAATTTGTGACCTGGAATATTTGTTGTCACACATAAATAGTCATTACCCATATCACAGCTCACATGTCAGAGAATTAGCATTCCTTCTAGATGCACATGAGTAGAAAGAAGTGTCACTAAATAACAACAAGAGTATCTGTAGGCTACCTACTGACTTAAAAGGTCACAAACTAACATTATCTGTGTTCTATTGTATTTTTATTTATTTTGTTAAACAGTTCCCAATTACATTTTCATCTGGAACTGGCCATGATTTGACACCCCTGATGTACATCATTTCAGCATCAAGCCTTTTAGCCTCTATATTCCTGTTATGAAAAATAAATTATTTCATTCAATTCTACTCTGAAAGAACAATAAATTCTGATCCTTACACCAATGTCATATCTCACTGTTCACTAAAATTGAATATAAGATTCCCTGTTGGAATGAAACACATGCATTTGTATATGTATGTATTTGTATATATGTATGTATATGTGGATATGTGCATATGTTTATTTTTATGTATATGTACATATACCTAATAATATACACAAGTGAACTGAACATTATTTGTAAAGGCATAGTTTTAACTGAAGGCAAAGATTATATAGTAAGGAAGAAAAAAAGATTCAATATTCTTGATTTGGGGTATAAGTCTGCTAGAGACAAATTCATTGGTTAAATTGTACTAATTCTAAGCAAATCTACTTAGAGGAATAGAAATCCAAAAATCTAGTTTCCCTGAGCCTTTGTAAATTTCTCTACTTAAGCCATTTTTATCATAATTTTATAGGATTTGAAAAGAAAAATAATTACATAATCAAAATCTAACAACTGTTTTGATTCAAACAGAACAATTTTTTTTGAGGAACCCTATGGAATCACTTTCCTAAAAAAGTAAAATATGAATTACTCTTTAACTATTTTCTCTAAGGATTCTTCTTTTAACCTGGTCAAAGATGAACTCAAGAAATACTTTTATTAATTGAATTAATAAAAAAACATCTTCCGTCTCTTAATCTAATTATTACTTCCTGGCTCTCTCTAGAAATGTCAGTATGGGATGGGTGACATATGAATTGAATATTAAAGAAAGGGTATAAGTCTTTTTATTATTTTGCAATTTGTAGCCTAAAACGGTAAAGGATTAATGCTGTATATACTTCCACAATATCAAATTCATGATTACTTAGAATAAAAGGGGAATGAGTAAAAGAAATTTACCAGATGACTGAGTTAAACAGAAATCCTTTTTTATTATAACTCCCATATTAATTTTTTTTTCTAAAATGTAATTCAAAGTTTTAATAAAGGGGGCAGTGCCTTATGTAGAAAAAGTATTGAGTTTGGAATCAAAGGTCTAGGTTCAAATCTCAGCTTGAATAATTATCTGTGATTTTAGGCAAATCCTTTAAATTTTCTGGGTCTCAGTTTCCTCATATGTAAAAAGGGGAGGTTGAACCAAATCTCTATGTATGCAACTTATTTTTATCTGTTCTCTCAAGCTCCCCAGCTAAATATATCTTATATGCATTTTGTGTTTATTTAAATACATGTTTTTTTCCCCCAAAGAATGCAAACTTCTAGAAAGTGGGAACTATCCCATTTGTTTTTGTCTACATAATAGATAACCAAAACACACTTGTTAATTGACGGTATTATTGGTGTTGTTGGGATGATTCAAGTTAATTAAAAGTTCCATTAATCATGTTCTAGTTCGTTAATGTTATATTTTATTGCTCTTAGGATGACACTAAACTCTTACTTATAGCGGGCCAATGGAAATAACTTCCCTCCCAGCAACAGATATCCTCCTCCAATTCAAATATAAATGGAAGCACCTCCCTCCCTAATTTCAGAGCCTCCTCAGTTCTCCTAACATAGCATGGCAGGCCCCCCTCCATACAAATCAAGTGCCCCAGCCACCACACTGGAACAAAATCTTGGTGGTTCTAAAAATAGTGAAGCTATTTTAGGATGACTGAGTGTTTGCCACTCCAGTCAAATGAGACAGCTCATTAACAGAACATCTGATCTCAAGCAGAGCCCTTATCAAAAGAGAGATGCAGAGGAGAGCTTTTTTAAGGTAACAGTTTTATACAAATGTCAGTTGGTAACACCATTAGTTAAACTGTGCAATAAAAATGGGTTGTTGTCAACCAGAATGCCATTTTCAACACCCTCTCATGTTGCCTCATGAGAATCATGATAACTGATGTATCTAGGTAATGATGACTTGGAAACCCTACATGATCCTGAAATGCCGCTAAACTGTAATTTTAAAAAAACTGAAGTATATTAAGTCATTTTAGTGTTAAGTGTATTTTATGACATTTTTAGTTTTTCAGTTGAGCTTGGGTCTCTCTGTCTTACCTAACCTGGAAGAACAGTGGCCACTCATGGCACAGCATAGCCTTGATGCTGACTACCACAGACTTCATCTGCATCATTTTTGCAAGCTGGTTTATTTCCAGCAGGCTGATGGTTCACTTCCATCCCCCCCAAAAAGTTTCACAATATTTATGCTGGACTAAAGTGAGCACTGATTGACTTCAGACCTATTACAGCTCAGAATCCCCAAATGCAAGAGATATAACAACCTTAGTGTCCTCAATGCAAGGATGAAGTGTTCACCACCATATCTGACTAGACTATTATTTTTAGAAGGTAGCTAATCCATGTTTATCATCAGAATTTCTAAGACTAGGGAGTTAAATCTAATACTAGACCCAATCTTGACTAGCTAGGTGACCTAAGTCTTATTTTCTCTACTTAGAAAACAGGCTTCATATCTGTTCTATCCAGAATTGTGCAATCTGAGTCAGAAGAAACCTACCTTCCTTAGCAGCCATTTAGTCTACCCAGTACTAGTAAGACAACATGACCACTGCTCATCTAACCTTTGCTAGAAGATGTTCAGTAATGGGGGAAATCTATTCTCTCCTGTAACAATCTATTCCATTTGGGACAGCTCTGATAGTTAGAAAGCCTTTTCTTGTTGTAAGTCTAACTCTGCTCTTCTGTAATTTCAAATCCTTTTACCCAGTTCTACCCTATGAGGCCAAATGGAACATTTCCAACCCTCATTACTTGCAGGACTATTGTATGAAATTAATGAGAAGACTCTCTATACAAAGGTATGGTTTGTAAACCATAAAAATCATTCTTGTCTACTCTCATTTACTGATTCAGAGAACAGATAACTTATCTCTAAAATATTTATATGACTAGAATATCTCAGTCCACAACTACACTTGGAAAAAGTTTTTTATACATTGAGAAGAGGAATATACTCAGTCTCACTAACCCAAATATTCTCCTGCTACAGACAGTTCCACTGCTCCTAAACCATTCCTTATTGAAACCTTCTCCCAAGGACATACCACACATTTGATATTATTAATAATTGCCAGAATTGTCATCTCACTATTCTAGGACTACTATGAAGAAACTCAAACATTAGAATTTCTGGCTTTTCTCAAAGAGATTTAAAAGCAAGATTCTGAGAACTCACCAGCAAACACATCTCCATTCTGGTAGTTTTTCCCCTTCTGGGCTTCCTCTTCACTCTGAACAGTGGCAACATGCTTGGCGGAGGCACAGCCCATAGTCTCATTCGGTCAGCTCCAGCCTCGCTGAACTACAAATCATCTCTACAGACACAGGCACATACTTTTGTTTTTTGGAAAAAAAAAAAAAAAAAAGGAAAAAAATCTACCTTCCAGCTCAGTTGACCAAGAGGCTTTTACCTGCAAAAAGAGAAAGGTAGATTTGAATATGTGCAGTTGCCAAAACACAAAGTTCAATATCTGCCAATGACTTAAACCCATGCACAATAACAGAATGTGGCAGCTGAATAAAAATATAATAGATTTGTATGAAGCAGGGGGGGAAACCCTCACAGTTAAATAATGGCTTCATATGGAAAGGATATTGGCCTAGGCTTAAGAATGAGGTCTTAATTTAATGCAAATAAGGTTATTTGCATTATGTATATCAGGGCTGCAGTAATAATGAGATAATGTATAAGATATTTTGTAAACTCAGTAAAAGAACTACACAAATGTAAGTTTGTATGTTACTAATTCCAAATTCCTTAACTTAATGTTATTAATCCCGAATTCCTTAACTTTCCTTACTACTCTTATCAGTGTGAGATCTTCCTCCATTGAAGCAAATCATATGTGGTAGAAGTCTTAGAACAAGTGGCCTTTATGAGATGTGGATGAAAAAAATAATTTTACAGATGAGAAAACTGAGGCCTAAAAAAGTTAAGTGATTTTAATCAACTCACAGTTAGTAGCAGAGCTGGGGTTTGAATCTAGTTTGACTGATATGTTTCCTCTTATTTCTTGACTATCATTTTCCCTAATGTTTTGTTCAATGCAGAGAAGATTAATTTTCAAATACCCTTTTATTATGTCATTTCTCTGCTCTTTTGTGTCTGGTTTTCAAAGTCCTCCAAAGAGATGCCATATTTCTTCTTTATAACCTTATTTTCTACTACTCCTTAATACATCTTTTACTTTATATAAGGCAGTTCATAAATATACTATAGCATATATATTATATTTAAGTAAGTATATATAAGTAAGGCCATCCTGTTCTCTAGCCTCACCAATAGACCATGCTCATTACTATCTCAAACTGTTTCTTCAAGTTGTTCCCTTTTTCTAAAATGACCTCTCTACTTTTTCTTGTAGCCCTTTGCTCCTTTTAATCACAACATATCTTCCAAAGCCCCTTCAAGATCCACCTTTTTCATGAAGTCTTTCTTAACAACTCTAGTTCTCATTGATTTTCCTCACTGACATTTTGACATATGATTTTCCTCACAATACTTAGTGCTTGATTAAGTACTATCTCACAAAGCTCATAAAGCTAAAGTAGAAGCTTTGAGGGCAAAGACCCTATTGTAATATTCTGCATCCACTACAGCACCTAAAATTATAATAGATAACTCCAATACATATTGAATGCAGAAAATCTCCTATTTCCTAAAGCTATATGGATGTCACAATCTTTTGTGGCAATTCATTTATCAAAGATGCTGCTTGAGGATGACGATAAGCGTCTCTCTCCTGACACCTACCACTCATTTACTTCTGAGAAAAGCATCAGAAGAAATAGATCTTAAAGGTCTAGAGAAAGATTCTGTCTCTGTTTGTGGAATGTATCTTATTGTTCACCAGGATTGTTCACAGACAATTCCATGTAAGAAGAGAGTGAATTCTAATACTGAAGTTGGAGCTCCTGGTGAGCAATGGAAGGATAAATGGTAAACAAGAGTAGACTGTAACAGATCACAGAAAATTATAATCAAGGAACTATGAAGGAGAATTATTAATGGAGAGGATGTAATCAAAGCAAGGATCAATGAAAGAAGGCAAAAGCAAAAGATAAAATAATGGATAGCCATTTAGTTCCATAGATTCCTCAAAATGTAAGAATCTGTTTAAAGCCCTTGAGATGAAATTTTGGGATAATAAATTTTGGTAAGAATTCAGAAAAACAGAAATGGATGGGTTTCAACCTGATTAAGTATTTTTCAACCCACAGTGCCTTGAATTTAGCAGATGCTTAATAAAGGTTTTTAAAATTAAATTGAGTGATCAGGAACTTTGTTACCAAAGGGGGAAATAATAGAGGATATATTCTAGGGCCTAGAATTGTGTATGTTCTCTTTTCCATTTTTATTAAAAGATTTTTCTAAATACATATTGGCATAGTTCCTAATTAGACTGAAATTCTATATAAAATCACTTTCAACAAGTGATTATGCTTACTTCTTATTTTTTTGTATAATGGGTTCTCAACCTCTCTACTATCAAAACAGTCCTACTTTTCTCTTAGAACAAATAATATTAAAATTAATATAGTCAAGACCTTAGTGAGACCTCTACTATTCAGGAATAATTGGATTTATAAGACTCAGGTTGGTTTTTGTTTTTGTTTCTTTTTGCTGGTCCTCATTTTTCTAAAGCCAGTCAATAGACAATAAATACTTACCAAATTAGTATAGGATCTCCTGCAATGTCTTAGCCTGGTAGGTACTGATAAGTTTTGCTTGAATTGACTAAAGGATATTAAAAAATATTTATTAAGCACCTACTATGTGCCATACACATAGTGTGCTAAGTGCTGGGGCACATAGTAGATGCTTAATAATAATGTGCCCTGAAAAAGCTCAGAATCTAAAAAGGATCCGAGAAGCAAACTAATATGTACAAACTATAGACAGGATACAGAAAATAATTAACAGTGGGAGGGCATTGGATTTAAGTAGGATTGGGAAAGACTTCTTGTGGAAGACTGCACTTTAGCTGGCACTTTGAAGAAGCTAGGAAAGGCAACAGGAAGAGATACAGAAAGTATTTTTAAAATGGAGGATAAACCTAAAAATTTGTTTTTAAAAAAAGATTGAGTAGTAATCACAATAATTTACATTTATCTGATAATTATAGTTGCACATTACTGTCTTCAGGAGCAGATTAAAAGGACTACTCTCCAGGTAGAGAGATTTACCTAGTATTTTCCTCAAAATAATTTTATAATGTAATTAATGAAAAGATAATTAGGCCTATTTTATAAAGAAGGAAACTTCATACTCAGAGCATTCAATTAAGTGATTTGCTTAGGGCCACATAACTATTATATGCAGGAAACACAGATTCAATCCAATCTTTCTGAGTGAAAGTTAAAGTCCAACATTTTTTCCTAATACACCTGATTGTCTCTCAACTTTATTTGAACACTTCAGTCCACCTCCTATTTTCAAGGCTTTTTTAAATAAAAAGGCAGAGAGATAACTGATCTACCTGGTAATATTCTCACAGTTGAGTTTTTAATTCTACAGTATTTCTATTTGACGGCTCATTCATGCAATTCTATACCTTTTAATTCAGAGAATGATATAATTTAGTGGTATTTATGAATTATGTCTCCTAATCAGAGGTATATATGATCCAAGTGACAGATGAGTCTCTTTTTGATCTGGTGTGTTTTCCACAGCAGCAGCTCCTGCATGATTCTGAAAGGAAGGCTCTAAACATGTTCTTAAAGAATTTGTCACAGGGCAAAATGATCTTAAAGATTTTCATGCAAAAAAATTTTTCAGAGTGCTCTGTGAAGAGACATAGAAGCATTAAAGGATATGAGAGGACTGCGAAGGATATGAATTTAAAATCAGAAGCCTAAGTTTCAAATATGCATGCTGCCACTTCTTGGATATATCACCTCAAAGGGCCATCTGATGTTTCTGAGTCTCAGTTTCCTCAATTGTAAAGTGGTGGAGGGTCACAAAATTATGATTATTTGTATACATATTTTATATATTTATATATAAATGGGGTCATGTAAAATTTTTCAGGCAAAAAGGGGTCATGAGTGGAAAAAGTTTAAGAAGCCCTGAATTGTATGTTATAATTTCACCATAAATTTGAGCAAGCCAAGACAGAAATCACATATATACATCAGGCTAAGAGCCTGAAGCTCAATCCCTGCCAGCATTACAAATAAGGCAGCTGCTCTGTGTTTCTCACAGCAGCATAAAAAGTATTAGAAATATCACTTCTATACTCTTTGATCAAGCAATACCACTATTAGGTCTGTATTCCAAAATGATCATAAGAAATGGAAAAGGACCCATATGTACAAAAATTTTCATAGTAGCTCTATTTGTGGTGGCAAAAGAAATTAAGAGGGTGCCCCAATTGGGGAATGACTGAACAAATTGGGGAATATGAATGCACTGGAATACTATTTGCGCTAGAAAAACATGTAAAGACTTACATGAACTGATGCTGAGTGAAGTGAGCAGAACCAGGAGAACATTGTATCTGGTAAAACTAACATTGTGTGACAAACTATAATAGACTCAGCTCTTCTCAGCAATACAATCATCCAAGACAATTGTAAAAAACTTATGAAGGAAAATGCTATCCACATTCAGAGAAGGAATTATGGAGTTTGAATGAAGTTTGATGGATACTATTTCCACATTTTTTTTTACTTTTTTTCTTTCTTGTGGTTTTCCCCTTTTATTCTGATTCTTCTTTCACCACATGACTAATGTAGAAATATGTCTAATATGACTACACATCTATAACCTCTATCAGATTGTTTGTTGTCTTGGGGAGAGAATGGGAGGAAGGAGAAAAAAATTGGAATGCAAATTCTTATAAAAGTCAAATTTGAAAACTACGTTTACAAATAATTGGTAAAAATAAAATACTATTAAATGAAAATAAAAAAATGCTGCTTTTCCATTTACTGCAATGGACTCAATGGACACAACACAATCTCTGAGGCAAATAATAATGGTCAGAACTATTTGTCCACCATAGTGAAGGTAAACTGATCAAATGTTATGAGATTGTAGAAGCTTTTTGTAGCTATTTCAGATGCTTTAGCAGACATTTAATTAATAGAGTGGAAAGCTGCTGTCAACTCATCATAGCATCTGACTATTTTTTGGAAGAAATACCAACACATGCACATACATGCACACACACACTCAGACATATAAACACATACAAATGCATACACATATACACAAAATCAAGCAAAGTGGGAAGGGGGAGAGGTAGAAGGGATTAATGCATTCTGGGTCAGTCATATTCCCTTTTAGATCCAATCAACTTCTCACCTAGTTCAAACATGCAGAAAAGCCACCATTTTTAACACTCATTTCAAATCTGTTTTATCTGACAGTAAACCTCAAGATACCAATATGCCAAGAACCAGAAACATTCTGGAAAAAAACTCTTTTCATTTCTCAAATACCAGAAACTGATTGAGGGAGGCAAACTTCACACATTGAGTGAAGAATTAGTGATGTGAGAGTTAAGTGAGAATAAGGGCAGACCTCTTTTCCTCTACCATCTTTTCAAAATAAAGACATTTAAAAATCAAAGGGAAATTCTTACCAACTACTACTAAATTTTTATTAGAAACCAACAAAAGAAATCTCTGGCTAGCAATCCTCTGCTCCAGTTTAATGTTAAAAAAACACACATGAAATTACTGACACACCAAACATAATTCAAATGGATTATGTTTTCCCATTTCTGAGCAATATTCCACAAAAGTGGAATACTGAAAAGTACGTTTTATGTGGCTATCAGTGGATGTGTGCTTGCACACATTTGTATATGCATGTGTGTGTGAAATCATGATTAATTGTAAACCTCTGTGAGAAAATAAAAAAAGGGCTGAAGATGGGAACTAACTATAAAATAATACATTTGTATACTATTTTTGAGGGAAATGAATTAAAAGCATTTTTGTGGAACTTACACAAATGTTAATAGAACTTCATTCTTGGGCTTCCTATATTTTTCCCAAGCTGATAAAGATAGATCATAGACATATTAATAAGGAAAAACCATTTGATCTATTTCACAATTTTAATTAGTAGGTAGGAGGATTTGATTTCATTATATTTTTGTACAAAATTTAGCATCTTCATTGTATGATACTTCTTTAAATTCATATTCTCCCCAACTCAGAAATAGATGTAGATTTCATTTTTAGAAGATATATACTTGATACTTTAAGGCAATAGACTATTTTAAATGCTTCTCAATTTTTTTTACCTTAATTAGAAAAGTCACTAACAATATGATTATTTATTTAGCAAACTTTAATAAAAGGAGATAATGGTGAAGTCACTGAGAAATGAAGCATCCCCAACTCAATGGACTATTTGTAGATATTTGGGGAATATTTTCACAGTGCTTTTCAGATTTTAGTCACTGAAGTATTTCACCTATATATAGAGGAATACTTATAAAATATTTCTAATGAACACCTCTCATTGAGAGCCTACTTCTATGATAAGGTTTCCTTCCTATTGTACTATTTCTTCAGTATATCTCAAATGAATGGGGGCCATACCCAGAAATTTCTTTCTAAAGACTGAAGAAATTTTTGATCATAAATGTTTCTTTTGGTTTCCATCTCTTTCTCTGTATTTGTCTACACTGCTTCCCTTTTTCCAGTTCTATTCATAACTCACTCTCTTTCAAATAAAAACTTTTATTCATTAACCTTCCTAAAATCTAATGCTTTTTCAAAAGGTAAGAATCTGACTATAGAATGATCAGAGCTGGGCACCTTTCTCTCCCATATAATGCTGCTAGCTATTCAAAGTATTCCATAGGATATGTGATGTCATCAAATAACCTACTTTCAACAGTGAAGATAGAAATTCATCTATGCTGAGCCATCCCTAAATGACTCATTGCTATAAGTTCCCTATAGGAAGGCTGTTAATCATGCTGGGGCTCTTCCCTGAATTCTCTTGACACTGCAGGAGCACCAAAGCAGTATGTGGCTACCTATCAGTAATCCTGCTTTTCTTCAATCTCTTACCCATATCATCTCATATTTTAAATAATTTTTGATCATATCCTTTATTTCACATCTCCTGCATAATTTCCTCCTTGCCCCCCCTTTTTAGCAAGGTGTTACAGCCTGCTCATACCCTCCAATGTCATTTATGCAATCCTGACCTTTAATCCCTCAGAAACTTAAGTTGCATAGGCCTAGAACACTTCTAGAAAAAATACTGGTATTAAAAAGAGAAACTATGTTTCAGGGACAAATTTTGGGTCACTAAAACAAACTGCAGTTTTTCAAGGTCATGCATCCTGTTTTCTTCCAGTTCAATTCACCATCCAGTTCACTGTCCACTTACAGTAGGTATCCACTACCTATCCTAAGATATATTTCTATGTTGTATGTTTATATGCATGTATATATATGCATATATAAATGCATATACATATGTATACACACATATTCTTAGTGTGGTTTTAAGTTATTAAAGCTTGACAGTGTTATATGGTTTCCTTCATGATTATGTAACAGTTATACTTTATCCAATTAATTTTTCTGGGGCAGATAGTTTGGCCATACTCTTTAGAATAGTTAGGGATCTTACATAGGATTCTTTGCAAAAATCCAGGGATGGTCACTTAGTTCAGGTGATGTAATGGATAGAGTGCTGGGTCTAGAATCTGGAATTCAAATCCAGGCTCAGACATTTTATAGCTGTGTGACCCTGGACAAATCATAAGGTCTGTTTGTCCCAGTTTCCTCAACTGTAAAATGGAGATAACAATAGTATCTACCACCCCAGGGTTGTATTGGGGAGCTACTGAAATAATATTGGTAAAACATTTACCACAGTGCCACACAGTAGGTGCTATATAAATGCTATTATTATCACATATATGCACATTACATAGCTATACAAAATTTGAAATACTATAACTAGTATTGACAAAAAACCTTGGGTAACTAGTGTTTCCCTCTGTGGCCTCAATATTTCTAAGATGGAATGGGCCCAGATGGTTTTTTTTCAATCAGTAGGTCCACTTTTATATAATACTGGGAAAAGAAGGAAAGTAAACAACAATATAAAAGAAGTAAACTAGAAAGGCATTTGACCTTTTTGAAAAAAAAAGGCTACAGGAAATATTTCTATTTATATGGCATACTGAATAATCCTCTTTTTTCCTTTCCCCTAATTAGCCATGGATTTTTTATTTTGCATAGAAATGCCAAAAATATTGTTAAAAATTCCTTGTGAACATCAACAGTGAGCCATCTGAAAAATGAACAATGATGAACCCTATAAAAATGGTAAACCAAAAAGAATACAAATATTGCATTGGAACATGAGCACAGAAGAAGAAAACCCCCCAAAACTCAATGGAATAGAAAGAGTTAGGAAACAGCCATGAAGAATCTAGTGTAGCCTCATTATTAATAGATTATGAGCAAAGCACTTCTTTCTGTTTCTGATTAAAAAGGAAAATCAAGACAAGATGACATGTAACAGCTCCTTTCTTTACTGAAGGAAGTGCCAACATCTAAGTACCATAAAGTAAAAATATAAATAACTAATCAGTCTGTTTGACCATCTGCTCTACTTAGCAATAATGAGTGTTAACACAAAAGCTTCCCGAAAAAAGGGCTTAAAGTGTTTTTCAGACTTCAGGCTTCAGTATCCTTGGGCTATTGTTAACATGATTACACATTATATTGTGAGTGTTAAAAGCCAAGAGGGTTGGAGGAGTAGAAGGGGGAGGAAGATGTCACATATGGTAGGAAGGTAATCTGGAAGAGCCAAGTCTATTACAGAATATAGCCATTCTTCACACAACATTCATTTGATAATAGAACAATGGACAATATGTTAATAAAGTCTGATGAGCACGAATATTGGATTCTGTTTTCTCCAAGGGAAAGCCTTACTTCTGAGTGAGTATTCATTCAAATAGGAATGAATAAATGCTAAAGATTGTTTAAATTACATATTTATAGTCATTCATATAACCATGACACCATAAAACTACCTAAAGAAGATCTGCTTGTATGTTTGTTTAAAAATTTGTGGTTAATTTTTAGTTTTTAATTTAAAAGAAAAATGGCATTCTTTCATTTTAATCATGCAATTCTCACTCAGTAGTAAACCGATTATATCTTTGCAAGACATTCTATAAAAGATCAAGGAGGTTTATGCTGTGCAAAAAAAGACTTCACAACAAACCATAACAATTTCAGCCACAGGGGGTTAATTTCTTTTTTATTATGATGGGAGGTAAATAAAATTGTCTTTACCTCATCTACTTCCCTTTCTCTCTTTTATTTTAAAAGAAAAAATTTTAAAAGTACTTTCTTCCTTGAATATAGCTAGTCAAAAAAAGGATACTGATCTTGAAATCCAACCTCCTTCTTTGGAGGAAAGAGTTTTGATTTGGCTTACTGAATCTACATTAATTCCACTGTCATTTTGTATACAAAAGTTTATGTCTAGCTATTTCAGTGTTAAGAAGACAAGTAAACACTCTTATAAAAACTATTGCCCCAAACTAATTTCAATGGATATGGAGGAATCATGCCATTTTTACTTTGCTCCCTTGTGGCCAATCCTGACATATTCCTGAGACTCTCATCATTTCCTTTTAAAATTTCCACTTTTATAATTCTATATAGACTGGAACTCCTCCCTTCCTTCCTTCCTTTAAAAGTTCAGGGCATTTCTAGTTTGTATGTGAGTTCATATGGGTGGGGAAAGGACAGAGAACAAATAACATACATTAAAAACACCACCACCAATAACAAAAAACCCCTAAGATGATATGAACTCTTAAAAATCATGTAACATTTCTAGTACATGCATAGGGTATGAGGGGAAAGCAGATGAGGTTTGCCATTTTCATAGGTCAATAATATCCATTCTCATAAGATCATCAACTCAGTGTATTCACTTATTGATCATAACAATGCAAGTCCAGGAATATCTGCATCCATGTCATAAGGGAACAAAACCCGAGAAAGAACGAGTGTAGACATCATCATCTCCCCCTTGGAATATGAGCTTTCTGGGAATATGCCAACTCCTTAGATAGAAACTTCTGCACAATCTCTGGCTCACTTTTAAATCTCAATCCCCTTGGACTTTTATGTTCTCAAGAAACTCTGATCCCTAATTCAATTGGACTCTGCTTATTCTTTCTTTAGACCATCACTTCCACCCATCTCCTGTTTATACATGAATAGTCTCCTCAAGCCTTATGATTGTCCTAATCTCCTACGTATGTACACCTCTTGAAAGAATCCAACCAACAATTCTTAAATACATTTGTGGCTATCCTGAAGGTTATCCTAATGTTTCCAATAGTGACAACACACCAAAGAATACTAGTAGCAGAAGTTATGATAGTGAGGATTTCTATGGATGTTAAGAAAACTACTTAAAGTTCCATTTGTTTTATCCTTTGATTCACTTATTTGGCAAACAACAACAACAACAAAACAAAACAAAAAACCTTGTCACACTGCCAAGGAAGTAGACATTTCTTATAAACTCATAGAATGTTAGAGGAAATGGATGTTAGAGACAGGTTCAACTTTCATTTTACAGAGAAGGAAACTGGGGCCCAGAGAGATTAAAATGCCTTGTCCAAGGTACTAGAGATTAAGTGTCTTGTCTGAGGAAAGACTCAAAGCTAGGTCTTTTAACACTACATCCAGCACCCTTTCCACTACATCACATCTTTATGAGAAAAAGGCAAAGAACTAAAAAAACCCAAGTCATTACCAGCCTTTAACAAATAAGTTAGTGAATCCCCATAGATAAAGCTGCATCTACAGCACATCATAACAACTAATATGCATAATGGTCTAGTTTTTAAGAAAACAAACTAAATTCCATTCAATCTTTGAAATAAAAATATCAGTATTTGAAGGATTAGCATCATTACAATCATCCAAGAATACAGGGCAGCTAAGGTTTTACTGTAAGGGCAAGTGAATAGAGTGCAAAACATGTTAGCACTGACTATTTAATTATACCAATTAAGAACTCAAAATCAAAGTTTATTCCCAAAATTGAGTTACCTCTGAATATATTTACTTATCACACTTTCCAGGAAAGAAGGGAAAAAAAGCCTTGTAGCAAGATGCCATCATTAGTAAGATAACATTATTTCTATCAGGGCTCAGATGTTCACTTCAGCCCTGAATTTCTCACACAGTAGAAGCACACTATTTCCCTGCAACCTCTTCCTCTGATTGGCTAGCTGCTCACAAAGCCTCTCTTTTTTTTCTTTTTTTTTTTAATTTTTATTAAAAGCTTTTTATTTACAAAGCATATGAGTGACTTTTCTACATTGACCTTTGCAAAAACTTTCTTTTTTCCCAAGCTTTTCACCTTCTTCCCCCAACCCCCCACCCCTAGATGACAGGTAATCTAATACATGCTAAATATGATAAATTATATGACAAATCCAATACATGTATACATATCTATACAGTTATCTTACTGCACAAGAAACATCAGATCTAGAAAGAGAAGAAGAAAAAGCAACCTAAGAAGGAAAACAAAATGCATGGATATATTCACAGAAAGCGTTAAAATGCTGTGTTGTGGTCCACACTCAGTTCCCACAGGCCTCTCTCTAGATGTATATGACTATCTTCATAGCTGAACAATAGGAACTGGTTTGAATCACATCATTGTTGAAGAGAACCATGTCCATCAGAATTTATCACCGTATAGTCTTGTTGCTGTGTATAATGTTCTCCTAGTTCTGCTGATTTCACTCAGCATCAGTTCATGCAAGTCTCTCCAGGCCTCTCTGAAATCCTCCTGTTGGTCGTTTCTTACAGAACAATAATATTCCATAACATTCATATACCATAATTTATTCAGCCATTCTCCAATTGATGGGCATCCTTTCAGTTTCCAGTTTCTTGCCACTACAAAAAGGGCTACCACAAACATTCTTGCACATGTGGGTCCCTTTCCCTCCTCCAAGATCTCTTTGGGATATAGGCCCAGTAGAAACACTGCTGGGTCAAATGAAAAGCCTCTCTTTTTTAAGGAAAACTAGCCTTCATTCTTCTCCACTCTCCCTTTTCTTCTCCACCTTTTGCTTCCTCTTATGTGTCATTTTCTTCCATTAGAATATAAATTCCTTGAAGACTGGGACTTCTTTTCTGCTTGTATTTGTATTTTCAGAAGCACAGTGTTTGGCATACAGCATGCACTTAATAAATGCTAGTTGATTTGACAACAAAGAATCTAAGGTCTTGAGATCAAAACAAGATAACAATAGCATCAAAATGCCTGATTCCTAATCAAGAACTCTGATACCACAAGCTTTCTCAACTGACTAGAACTTACATTTTGTTTTATGTTATTTATCTCTTCATTTCAATCTAAACAACATTAATTTCACCCTCCTCCAAACTTGCAGCACATGTAGTCAACTATTTTATGACATCTAATGCATGGATATCATGTACTGTTACAGAACTTTTCATATTTTTGTACTGTCACAATTAGGCTGAAAGATACTCAAGAAAAAAAAAGGTAATGCTTTGTAGTTTGATGTGTTTTGAATATAGAATAGGGTTTGATAAATATTGATGGACTGATTGATAAATAACGTGAAAGAGGGAGGGATAGAGAAATGATAACATGTAGAAATTACTAAAATTATATTTGATACAAGTGATAGTGGTTTGATGGTCAGATGTACAATGCAAATAGATGCTGGCCTCAGAAGCACCCTTCTCAGAACAGTAATTTTGCTATTACTAATAATACTAGCTAAGGTTAATCTAGTTCCTTAAAGTTTGCCAAGTACTTTACATTCATTTGATTCTCACAACAAACCTGTGATATCAGTATTACAGGTAACTCTATTTCATAGAAGGGGAAACAAAGTTATGAGAGTTCAAATCACTTGTCCATAGTCACTTAGCTAGTGTTAGATTTAAACCCGGTTCTTCTAGACTCTGAGAACTAAATCATAAAACTTAAGAACAGAAGAGTCATAATGACAAAATGAAGTAAGTACAGAATAAACAGCTTTGCCTGACTGCAGGGAGTAAGAGGCAGAGTGAGGGGAAGAAGGTTGACCAGCTTGCAGACTTGCTCTATTTCATAAATGAATTATTACTATTGTTCCAAAGAGGCCAGTCATTGCATTAATATAACAAAAGAATTTCACATTTATATAGTGCTCTAAGGTTTACAAAGCACTCTTCTCCTAATTGGTCCTTTGGGGCACATGGTACAAGTGATATCCTTATTTTATTGATTAAAATATCGGCCCTTAGAGATTCAAGATTTGCCTAGAATCACATGGCTTGGAACAAGCCCAAACAAGACTTAAGCCATGTTCTTTTGCTGTGCTTGACTCTTTGTGACCCCATTTGATATATTCTTGGAGTAGTTGGCTTTGTCCTTCTCCAGGTCCTTTTACAAATGAGGAAATTGAGCCAAACAGGGATAAGTGCCTAGGGTCACACAGCTAGTAAGTGTCTGAGGTTGGTTTTGAACTCATGAAGATAAGGCTTTTTGATTCCAGGTCTAATAGTATCTAACTACTCTATATTTCTTCCCATAAGAACCACTCAATGTTATTGGAGGGTAGGGAGGGATGGGAGAAGACTGAAAAAGAACATTTCATTTATTTGATTTGCAACAAAACATTCTCCTTGTAAATTTTTTTTGGTTGCACTACATTCAACTATAAATAATAATTCCAGAGCAGAAATTTGTTCTTGTAAACTCAGAGCTCAGTAGACCTGCTGATGGTAATCCAAAATGAATTTCTCCTAATTTGGATAATCAACTGCTCAATTCTGATTCTTCTTTAACCAAATTTTACCTCATCCTTAAAACAAAGCAGTAAAAAAAAGCTTTATTCAAGTCATATCTGAATCTCATCAATCAAAACCAATACTGCCTGGCAGAGAAAAATTCACAACACACATGACCCCTGCTGCTAGCCTCCTGAAAACAAATTATTATACAATACAAATGGGAAGCATAGGTATTACCCAGAACAGGAGAGATCACACAGCTTTCCACTACAGTCCACAAGTAAAAAACCCCAGACTCCAAACTTCTTTCACTTTTTAACAAGCATATCCAATGTATCCATTCCCATATAGTTTACAATTTTCCTTCTTAAGAATATTGTACTTTCCCTACAGGAAGGGAAGCTAAATCCTTTCCAAAAGTTTCCAAAAGATGTATTAATATCAGGTTATTTTTCAACAACAACAAGGCATCCTCAGATCTTTCACTATTTTAATTACAAATATACCTACAAAAAACTACAAAATGCAAATTCACAAATGAATATTAATCAGTGAGCAAAGATTATGAACATCTAATTTTCCCCCCAAACAAGCTCTGTTTGAAATTAGGTATCGCATCAATTGGGAACTTACTGTGATAAACTTTATAACTGGGAGAGAACAGTAAATGAAGCTGAGCATAGTGTTTTCTTCTGAGATGGAAAAGTATATAGCTGCTGATGTGTTGCCTCTCCTTTTAGATTGCGAACTCCTTTGAAAGCAGAAACTATCTTTCATTTCATATTCCCAGCATTTAGCAAGTAGATGCTTAATGAATACTTATTGCCTGACCAGAAGAAAGTGTCTCCCAAATGCTTTTTATTTTAACGACTCTATGCGAGGCATGGAGTCATTTAAGATACAGTAGGAAGAATACTATGTCTGGAATCAAGAAGACCTTGATTCTGTGCAGCCTCTGACACTAGCTATGTGACCCTGGATTAGTCTCTCTCAAAGTCTTTGAGTCATCCTGTATTTATATGATGATGGAGGTAATTTCTACAATAGAAGAAACCCCAGAATCTGTGAGTATTCATAATTGAATGAATTCTGCACTTTTGGCCATAGGCTTGGAATTATTATCGCGAATGATCAAAAAGTCTCAGTGCAGTATAAGTTTAGTTGTTTAAGACCTTTGCCATACCCTGTGTAATTCTAGTGCTAGAAAGTCCCTCACAAGTTATCTGTTTATTAATTCAATCTCACATTGACTGCTGTTTTAATTCCTTGCTAGAAGTAAGAAATCATCTATTCCAACTTTATCTGGGGTACTATGTTCAGTTCAAGGTACCATAGTTTGAGAAAGGGATTGATGGAGAATATCCAGAGGAGATCTGCTAGGATGATGTTCCTGTCATATAAGAATAAGTTTAAGAAACTGGAAATGTTAACCCTAGAGAAGAGAAGACTCAGCAATAACTGTCTTCAGGTATTTGAAGGACAGTCATCTGGTAAAAGACTCTTTTTAGCACTAGAAGAAAGACCTAAGGGGAGTGGGGTGGAAGTTGTAAAGATGTACATTTAGAATTGATGTCAACCAATGAAAGTTTTTCAAAATGATGGTAAGGGGTTCCCTTTCCTTGGACATTTACAACCCCAAACTGGATGATCCTTTATTGGGTACTTTAAAAATGCAATCCCTCTGTGGTATGGATTGGACTGGATGGTCAATGAGGTCCCTTCCAACTCCCACATTGTGTCATTCTGTGAGACTATGGGATAGGGAAGTTGTGATATGATCAGTATCATCATACAAAATTAATAGCAGAGCCAGGGAAGACTACAATCCATATCTTTTGACTCTTGGTTCAGTCTTCTTTCGTCTATATTCTTTACTGGATTTTCTTCCCAATGGACCAAACTCCTTCTGCCCCGATCCCCACCACCTCCTATGTATCAAGCACCAATGAATACTTAATTTTAATGGATCTATTTAAATGTAAATCATTCATTGCTACAGAAAAAATGGAATGGAAATTTTTCCATTGTATATTTCAGACATGTTTAATTGAACTTCTTTTCCCTCCCCACTCTCTCAACCTATTATTGAAGATCATAATTCAGTTTAAGTCAACAAGAATTTATTTAGCATCTACTCCATGTCTGGGGATGAGGATACAAAGTAAAAAGCAAACTAGTATCTGATCCTCAATGAGCATATATTTTATGAAAAAGGAATAGAGATAATCAGTCTAACTATAAATATATAAATCAATATAAATATATAAATACATAAGTAAATATAAATATATAATAATATACAATTCCAGAAGTGAAATGGAAAGAAAATGTTGGGAAGTTGTTTCTTTGCATATCAAAAAGAAAAGTACAACTCTTCAGAGAGTGACAATCACTTATTTTCCTCAAAGAAAATATATCAAACAGGATGAAAGTAGAAGGCTGCTCTTAACCATTCCTAGTACAATGAGCTGTTGCTAGATTAAGCACTCTCCTTTTTCACTTAACTCTCTCCAAAAATTGAGCTTTACAATGACATCAACAAAAAAATAAAATAAAATACCCAGCGTTATCATTTTTAGGACTTCAAACGCATCTGAGAGACTTACATGATTTTTAAAACACCAACTAACATCTTGTTTCAGACAAAATGGGGGATAAAAGATGAATGTGATCTAGCAGATTAAGAAGCAAATTTGCTGATAAGACATGACAGGGTAATAGGAGTCATTGGGGCAGATTCAAACTAAAAAATATAGAGCATATCCTATTGACAAAGCATCTTAAGCCATTGAGAACACAAAGACAAAAATTATAATCAGAGTTTGACTTGAAAAACGGACTTTGTCAAAAGCACATTTCATATCCATTGAGTTATATATTATAGTATGTGTTAAACCTCATGACTTCTATGTCAAATCATGTAAAACAAGTAACTACAGAAAAAGGATATTTTGCAATTAAAATTTTTAAATGCAAAAAGTTATAAGGTTTACTATATAAATCAATAAACTTATTTTTAGTTTGCATCTAGAGTTCCTAAATATATCAGTGTTGAGTTGTAAAAAGAATACTTGATATAAGTTTAAAAAAGGAGGGGCAGCTAGTTGGTGTAGTGGATAGAGCACCAGCTCTGAAGTCAGGAGGACCTGAATTCAAATTTGGCCTTAGCCATTTAACACTTCCTGGATGTGTGATCCTGGGCAAGTCACTTAACCCCAATTGCCTCAACAAAAAACAAAACAAAACAAAACCTGGCATTAGTTCAAATTTTGGGGTGGGGAAATGAAAGTAAAGTTTTAACTAGCTACAAGAACACATGGAAAAGGAAATGTCCAAAGGAAAACTGAACCAATCAGATACATAAAATAAAATGGAAGAAAATGGATATGGCAGCATCTGTGAATATTAAAATTACCAAAGAAGTTATAAAATCAATATATAAGTTTCTTAGGATATCCACTGGATTTTTAAAATATGTATTGTGTTCAAATTTAGTCTCAAACACTTAACACTTCTTAGTTGTGTGACCCTGGGCAAGTCACTTAACCCCAATTGCCTCAACAACAACAACAAAAGTATGTATTGCAGTAATGTTGTCATACATTATCTCATTTGGTCCTCATATAAACCCTTGAAATAAGTACTCATAGGTATAGTTTCTTTGTTTTATAGATAAGGCAACTGGGGCTTATTGAGGTTAAGTAACTTGGCAAAGGTCACTTTGTAAAGGCCTGATAGAGTGAAAGAAAGAGAACCAAAACAATTTATACAATAACAACAATGCTGTCAAGAAAGACAAACAATATATGCAATAACAACAATGTTGTAAAGAAAGACAAATAATATATGCAATAACAACAACCTTGGAAGAACAAAGAATTCTGATCAATGGAATGACCAACTATAGTTCTCCAAAGGACTAATGACAAAGCATTTTGACTACTTTTCAACAGAGATGTGATGGAATTAAGATGCAGAATGAGACATGCATTTTCAGACACTGGCAATGTTTTGTTTAGTCCACTTATAAGAATTTTGTTTTGTTTTCCACAAATGAAGAGGAGGGTAGTTGACTAGAAGAGAGCAGAATAGCAATAGGCTAAGGAGGGGTGGAGGTGAGGGATGAAGAGGGTCACTGAAACATTTGTTTTAAAGGAGTAGAAAAGAACAGAAGGATATACAAAAAATCAAGACAGTTTTTAAAACTGCATGTTATTTCTCAACCTATTAAGGCTAAGAAATCATGCATAAAAATACACTTAAAACAAAAACATCTGTAATAATAATTCTACTTGTCTTTCTACTGTTCTCTTTTGCTTTATATATAGAAATGCTAATTTTATTTGGTTAGATAAATTCAGAATTTTAAAAAAGATTTTTAAAAAATTTTAAAAGATTACTTAATATAACTGGGATTTGAGCCCAGGTCTTTAAAAAAAACCTCTTATACTTAGTACCCTTTCTACAACTCCACACTGATATTTAGGAAAAAAGAAGTATAAGATGTGACTTTTTGTTAGTGGAGGATGCTGGACTTGGGAATCAGACAAACCTGGCACGTAAGACTACGTAACCATGGTCAAATCACTTAACTTTCTGGGTCTGTTTCCTCATCTATAAAATGGAGATAATAATACCTGTCAGATCTACCTCAAAGGGTTGTTGTGAGACTCAAGATATGTATGTAAGATTCTAATAATATTATATACCTAATAATACTAACACATTATCATCATTCTCTTGTTCTAATCCTTTTTTGATAGGGTCTAGCTAGACATGGCTCTGGGACAAGCCATTATCTTACCATTATTATTCCTTTATATATAATTTCCCACAGATTAACACAAAATAGATAAAATATCTCCTTTTTATAGTTGAAGGAAAGTAATGTAACCTCATTCTTTGTAGGTTCTTAGAAAATATCTTTGACAGAGATTGGTACAACAGGAATCAAATGTATCTCATTCTGTTCCCTCATGATTCTGATCTCCTTGGCCAGGTCTATACTTTGAATGCTTCCATGTCCAAAACAGAATTAGGGATAAAGACAAGTATAAAGTTGCTCATAAGTTTAATGAATCAATGTTATGTCCAGGCAATTACAGGAAATAGCAATATCTATATTGAGTTCTCCAAGGTATTTTGAGGATTGTATTTATAGCATGTGGATCTGTTGTCTGTCAGTCAAAGAAATATGGAGGGCTTCTGATATGTAATTCTACTCCCCAGGTCATGTCTTACTACATATTTGGTGAGTGTTAAATTTTTATAGATTATTGTGATGTTACTCTATCTCTATGATCTTCCACATATCATCTACATGGATCATTATGTCTAGACTCTTTAAGGATAACCTTTCTGTTATTTGGGGTAAAAATGATCTAGTTCTGAATTTTCATCATAAACCCTCTTTAGTCCATTTCATGAATCACTCATGATTGGCTTGTTTTAATGGCTAGTACCATCTGCACTAAAGTAATTCCAGTAGGGAGGGTATCAGAACTACGAAGGAAGATTATGCTTGCTCTGCTATCCTCCCTGCCAAGCTAATCATCATGGCAGTTTTAAGTAGGAGCACCAGCCTGCAACATTAATATGCCACCATCTATTTCTTACATTCACAGAAACAGTTTTACCACACTGACTGGGGTATTAATCAGAATTTCAATATTGTTTATTACTCCTCTATTTTATTATTGCCTTACCACTATAACATGGATAATGGGGATGATGGGGATGAGAAAGAATTTAAAGAATGACGAAGTAGAGAATTGCTAGACTGATTTGGTATTGTATTGGTACTGATATTAAAAAATTAACAAGATTTTCAAAATGCATAAATTGCTTTCCTCTATCTAGGTACTTCAGGAAGGTTTATACTTTCAGATTATTAAGTCAACAAATACTTTTCTCTAATTTAGAGGGATTAAAAGGTACCTCCAAAAGTACCTGGTAAAGTTCAAGAGAACTGAGTACATAGTGGGGAAATGTAGTTCATTATATTGTAGTGATAAACTTTGTACATGTCAGGCCCTCAGCAAAGTGAATTACTATCTCAACTATTTTCTAATCACTCCCTCAGTGATGGTAGTAGAAGGTGACAAGTGAAGGTCAGAACCCTGGGGAAAAAAAAGTCTGATGTGTCATAATTCTCAGAAAAAGTGTCAAGATACATTAACCTAAGTAATTTATATGCAACATTAACAAAAACATTATGGTGATAACCAATGAAAAAACAGGTGTTTAAAAAGATTTCAAAAATAATTGTATAGCTAGTGCTCAAGTAAGGGGAAAAAAACAGCCTGGGCATGATTCAATCCTAAGGACATATAAATGAATTTCACATGATCTCACCTATTATTCCAATTAATACCATTTATAAAGACCTAGAGAAAAGCTTTAATATGTTGTACATAACTTCTACAGAGTATTTTTGGAAAGAGAAAGATAAGAATTACACAAGAAGAAGGAATGGGCAATGTGATCTTAAGTATGGGAAGGCATACATCCACAAATGACAGCATGCATTTATAAAGTTATCATGTATTAATCCTTTTCATTAAAATCCCTGAAATTCCCCTATTAAACTGTGACATCTTAAGATTGTTTCATTTCTTGTGTCCCTCACTTTATTCTCCAAAATTGCTCTTTGGCAAACTTTTCAAAGAGATTTGTTTGAGAATTTCCCTAAAATGCACTATGATAAGATAATTAAGGCCAAGGTAGTTCAGAATCAACACTGAGATTCAATGATGATGTATATATTTTTATAAATATTAACCCCAAGTACCTTCCTTAGTATAGTGAAAAGAATATCAATTTTGGGAGTCTGAAACCAAACTCTTACATTTAAAAGGTGTCTGACCACAGGCAAGTCTTTTATCTATCTAAATCAATGAAAAATGTTTGAACATGCCTCTTTGAGGTTATCCTTTTGCCAATAGAACAAGATGTTGGAGTATTGTCTTGATTGTGAAAGATGATGAATATCCTATATTATTTCCAGTAATCCTAAGATTTTATTTCAAAAAGATGGATTCCCAACACTTATTTTTCTCATGATAAAAATCAAAGAAAGCAGATAAAAATAATAGCATGCTATTAATCTAACTGAATAACTTAATAAACCTAAGAGAAAGCTACAATAAACAAGTTGTCAGCATGTCACATGGATAATCTCTCCTAAAGAGTGAAAATTGAAGTGATAGGCTTTGCAAATTACATTAACTGCCCCTGTAGTTATGGGGGGTATAAAGAAAAGTCAACACTTGGTCCAAACTCAAGCCTTGGATGAAAATTAATGGTAAACAATGACTGAATTTTTGAATATATAATATATAATTTTTGAATAAACACTACATATGAGAGGCAGTGTTGTGTAGTGGGTGGAGG
>JAJPUD010000423.1:243975-270298 GCA_023553655.1 Myrmecobius fasciatus | reverse complement strand
CTTCTGAACTGGGGGAGGAAATTTCTTTACTAGGAGTTTCCTAAGCCAATAATATAGGTCCAGTAAAAAACCTACTACATATAGTGTGTGTGTGTGTGTGTGTGTGTGTGTGTGTGCATGTGTGTGTGTGGGGGGGATATATGGTAAACACACAGAGAATTTAGCATCTTCAAAATGTCTAAGAGGATTCTATATTCTAGGGGAAGTTAGGTGGCACAGTGGATAGAGAGCCAGTCTTGGGGTTCAGAGGACTCAAGTTCAAATCTGCCTTCAGAAACTTATTGAGTTACTCTAGGCAAATCATTTAACCCCTATATACCTAAATTCCTCATCTGTAAAGTGAGTTAAAGAAAGAAATGGAAAACTGTTCTAATATTTTTGTTAAGAGAACCATATGTGGAATTAAAAAGAGTTGGACATGACTGAAAATAACTGAGATTCTAAAAATTAGATATAATTTATTTAAAGTACTTCAAAGTCTCAGTGCATCATTCATTTTCATCCTCTTCATTCATCTAACAGTACTAAATTCAATGAATCTTAAAAAATGTTGTAGGGACTTCCAGGAAGCTTTGATCTCACATAAGATTCCCAAGTTTATCAGTATATCTTGCCTCTCATTCACATTTTCTTCCCAATGGGATTCTTGTACCTATCTTTCCATAAATTGCCCAAAGAATATCTATCCAAAATGCTAGATTCTTTCTCCCAGACTCTTTTAACATTTCATAGATTCTGGGGCAACATTAGGACTCTTCAGTTATTCTCCTTCACTCTCCTTCTAAAAAAACCTAAGAAATCCAAAGTGAGGTGCTGTAGCCTACTTTGGTCTACTTTATTGACCATTGTCTCTTAGGCAATCTTTGTTCTTAAGAGATTATGGAGGGGCAGAGCCAAGATGGCTAACTGCAGACAGCATTCTCTTTGAGCTCCTGAGACCTTCCCTCAGACCCAGACAAATTGAGCCTCCGAATTGGTTCTGGAGTGAGGGCTCCACCAAACACTTGGACTACAACGCACTTCTATCAAACATCTACTTTGAAAAAACTCCAGAGGAGGTTAGTTTCAGGGGAATTGGCCACTGGCCTCCATCAGACACCAGCACGCCCGGGGTGGAAGCCACGCAGATTTTAGGCACCCAAGAAGTCACTGGGAGATGCCTGGGCCACTTTGCGCTGCTTGTGGGCAGGTGCTTTAGCAGATCTGCCTTTGGTAAAGGGCGGATCGAGAGCAGCTGAAAGTGTGGTCCTAGTGCAGCTCTAGCCGGATCAGCCTCAGACCGGAAGTCAACTCGGCAAACTGCCCCAGGGCAAATTAAAACTGCGGCAGTATTCCCTGCTGGTGACTGATACCTCAGCTCAAAATCATGAGTAAGAAGCAGAAGAGAGCTCTCACCATAGACAGCTTCTACAGAGAGAAAGTAGAGCAGTCCCCAGATCCTGAGATTCTGAAAACAATCCCAGATGAAGCCACAAAAGCGGAATTAAGCTGGTCTCCTTTTCAGAAGGCTTACCTGGAAGACTGCATAAAGAATCTCAAAAGAGAGCTAGAAGAAGATTAGGGAAATAAATTGAGATCAGTGCAAGAAGAAAATAACGCTCTGCAACAGAGATGTGAAAAACTGGAAAAAAAGATTGGTGAATTGGAAAAAGGAAACAATTCACTGAAAAACAAAATTGGTGAATTAGAAAAAATCACCAATTCACTGAAAAATAAAAATGATGAATTGGAAAAAGAGATTATGGTGCTTCATAATCTATAGACATACAGCATCACCAAGAAAATCATATTAAATGGACTTAGAAAGACTTAGAAAAGAGCACTTCAAATCATGTAAAGTAAAACAAAAGATTCATTCTAATAACCTACTCATTTCTCAGCTCGACTCTGTCCAATTTTAATGCTTGCCCAACAACATAAGAATGGAC
Source organism: Myrmecobius fasciatus (assembly GCA_023553655.1). Taxonomy (NCBI): domain Eukaryota; kingdom Metazoa; phylum Chordata; class Mammalia; order Dasyuromorphia; family Myrmecobiidae; genus Myrmecobius; species Myrmecobius fasciatus. The sequence goes on along the minus strand of JAJPUD010000423.1, from coordinate 268,370 downwards.
TAATTCAACAGACTGCTTATCCAACTAGATATTATCAACTGGATCAAACCAGCCTCCTGACAATATCATAATTAAACCACCTGGGTAGATTGCTAACAATTTCATAACAACCCCTAGAAGTAGGTGCTATTGTTATCACTATTTTACAGTTAGCTAGTAAGTGCTGGAGATCAGGTCTGAATTCAGATTTTCTTGATACCAGTCAACTAATAAGTGTCACTAGTACTCTAGACACTCTATAGAGTCACCCTTGCTGCATTCTTTGATGTTGAACAAAGTTATCTTTATATATATGTGTGTGTGTGTGTGTGTGTGTGTGTGTATCATATGTATTTATTTAACATATTCATGGCAGGCATCTTGTTGGAAAATAGCCTGTAAGTTTATATTTTTCATTACTGAGTCAAATGTTCTTTTATAATCAACATATAATTACACAGCAGTATCTTATAGTCAGTACAAATCCCCATCAAGTATAAGAACTATTAGACTATAAGGATATGACTGGCTTTTAAAAATCATCCCTCAAAGGCTTCCTATTCATTCTTGGCATGTTTTCATTAAAGATACCACCAACTAAATATATAATCCATTCTCGTAAGAGTTTTTTCTAAGTATGTGAAAAATAGGCATATGAACCAATAATAACCAATACCCTTTTTGCCTTTTTGAAAAGCAGTACCACCCTGATCTGCACTACTTCTGTAAAAGAAAAAAAAAATTAGGGGATGAAAAGAATTGCTTATAGCCAAATCAGGATATATAAAGTGAATTGTAAATAAAGTAAATATTATTTTATTGCTTTCAATGTGAGATAAAAGAGGTAATGAGTATATTTGGAGGCATTACTGAAAAATATATTACTTCAAATTATCATAAAGGGAAATTTATGTAGTAATTTGAGTGAATTTTACTGTAAGGCAATTAGTAAGACCATTTATGTCACAGAATTATAGATCTAAAACTGAAAGGAATCTTAGAGATTATTTAGTATATCTCTCACATTTTTCAGATGAGGAAACTGAGGTCCAAGGAGATTAAGCAAGAGCTGGTTTTTTATATAGCATTTTAAGGTTTGTAAAGTGCTTTACAAATATTATTTCATTTTATCCTCATGATAACCCTAGAAGGGAAGAGCTTTATTATCCAATTTTATAGATGAGGAAACTGAAACAGGCATGAGTTAAGTGATTGCCCAAGAGTCTGAAACTGGATATGAACTCATATCTCTCTGAATCCAGGCTCATGACTGTACTCTGCTGACTTGCTAAAGGTTATAAAAGCAGCATTAGAAGTGAGATTTGAACTCATATCTTCTGATTTCAGAACTAGTTATATTTTGTTTTTTTTCCCCTGTCAATCAATTTTGCCTAAATTAAGAGGGTCACCAAGAATCAATTGAAATGTCATTACTTATTGAAAAAATGTCTGCCCATTAAAGATTAAATGGAAAGTTTCTTTTATCTATGAAAAATACTATTTTTAAAAGTGAAATTCAGAAAATGATACTAATTAAAGGGTCCTTATGAGACATCCAAGCTTTGAAAACTTGGCTTTGATGTCAACTTTGATGGAAAAGCAAAGAAATACAGAAAAACTCATTCTTACTTGGCCAAAGGTTTGGTTTTTCTATTGGTGGGAAGTAAGCTCTAAGAATTCCAATGACTTTTATTTAATAATATACAAATTTTGCAAAAGTCTAGTTTCTGCAAAAAGATAATAATGTCTAATGACATAAAAATGCTATCTAGGTCGAAACAAATAATCTAGCAGGAATATTATTCTATATCTGACCATGGCACTAATTTGTAGGGAGGTATAGTTGCTTTTCTGTGATATTAACCTCAAGCAATGAATGATGTACCTTGAATATCTTTAGTTTCTTTTAACAAAAGAAATTTAAGATAATTAAGGTTGTACAGCCAGAATATAGTAATATTTCTTGAATTCATGGGTTATATTCAAGCTATGTTAATTTAACTGTAATATTACTTTCAGAAATTGAATCTCTCAAAATCATCAAATCAAGTTACAGTAATCATCTTCTAAGGCCCTACTAAAACTATCAACTTACTATCCTGAAGTCATATTGAAGTTTTTCTTCTAAGGAACTTCAGGGAATAAAAGTAGAAGCCAATATAAAAACTATTCATTTAGTCACTCAATAAATACTTAATGAGCATCACCTAATACAAGGTATTAGAAGTCTAGTGAGTAAAATGAATGAGAAAATGGCTCCTTGCTCCAGAAACCTCATTATCTAGGAGGCTCTCAAGTCTCTTACAGATTTATGATCAATGACTTATAATTCTTTTAAAAGAATTTAAGAACACTATAGTGTTCACTTCTTCCCTAAAAGATCACAGTTGGCAAGATTGTTCACCAAGTTAAGCTGGCCAATTATACTGTAAAATTCCCCATGAGCATCTGTCCTTATAAATACTAAAGTATTCCTGCCTTTACTACTCCATTAACAAAAAGATAAGCCAAACAAAACACAAAATTAAACATGCCTAAAGACATTCATACTTTCAGCAAATATTGATTCAATTATATCAAAACTCAGGACTTAATTTTTTTTAATTTTATGAGATCCTATTGGCTTTCAAGACAATTATTCAGAGTAAATCCACCTCTTTCAAAAACCAAAAAGAAAACATTTTGTTACATGAAGTTTACTATCTGCATGTCTTCTAGTGAAACAGTGAATCACAGAATTTCAGATTTGGAAGGAACTTGGAAGCCACTTAATCAAGGCCACATCTGAACAAGAATCTCTCCTGCAACATTCCCAACTAGTGGTTTTCTTTGCTTTGCTTGAAGAGCAGAAAGCCCACTATTTTCCTGAGCAATCAAATTTTACTTTGGGACAACTCTACTTTTTAATTGCTTTTATTATGGATCTTCTTCTAAGGACTATTCCTGGCATCTTGAAAAGAAGGAGCTCAGAAAGTGAGAGCTATCATTCATGCTATGCTAATATCTAAAATTCTCTTTCTTGCCTATTTGGTAACAAATTTTCCTGGAAGGGGTCTGGAACGGGTAAGATTGGTTGAGTCACATCTCTTTTTTCCAGATTATCTTCAGTTCACATTTTAGAACCTGACACTTTAAAAAATACTGGATATGGCTATGACAAGAAGATGTATCCAACCTTTTAACAAATCCAGCCAACAGCTGTAAAATGTCTGGAACTCATAGTCCCTTAAATTCTTTACTTTTCCCTGTAAAAACTAACAGCTGTTTCTGAGAAAACAAGGCAAACACTATAATTATAAATAATTCATTCAATAGAGGTCCAATTTGGGGGCAAATTTTCTTTAGGAATTAAAAATGAAAAACATGGTTACAGTGTAAAGCATTTTTTTTTGGTTTTCTCTTGAAAATGCTATAGAACTTTAGAGATCATCTAATCTAGGAGTTCTTTACTTGAGGTTTATGAACTTATTTTTTTAATGGTAAGTGTATTTCAATATAAATTAGTTTCCTTTGTAATCCTGTGTATTTTAATGTGTTCATTTAAAAACATTAGAATGAGGAGGTCTATAGGCTTCCCGAGACTACCATGACACCAAAAAATTAAGGACCTATAATATGGTCAACTCCCTCAGTTTATCTATGAGGAAGCCAAACCTTCAAGTGGAGAAAAGATTTGTACAAACTCAGTTATTAGAGATAAAATTCAAATCCAAATCCCTGACTTCAAATTCAGCGGTTTTTTCCATGAAACTACAAGAGGCTTCAGAAACATGGCTATGCCAACTTCTCAATGTAAATTTAGTGGTAAAAACAGAAAATATCCTATGTTGAACCTCAGTATGATTTTTTAAATTAAGGGGTTTTTCCTTTCTTTAGGAAAGAAAATCTTGATGGTTGCTGGTATTAACACATAAAATAAAAACTTTAGGATTTATAGAAAAGCAGGGGAATCTTATGAAAAACTAAAGCAAAGTAATCCCAATAATATGTATTTGCTATTCCACCTGAAATTAAGTAAAGGTTTGTTTGCATTTTACCTGAAATGGGGCAGATGCCAATCAAACAGCAAAAGTCACAAGGAGAAAATCTGTCCAATTCTTTTGGTTGGTTTTGAATCATAGCTAAAGAAAACTTAAGCAAGCTGCAGAAACATTTCATAAAGTGCTAATCATAGAGGAGGGTCTTTCCAGTAATATGCTAAAGCTCTGAGTTTGTTTATAGCTGCTAAAAGAAAAACTGCTACAACTGAACACAACCCAAGTGCCTCCAAAACAGAGTCATTCTCCAAGGGAAGGAATCCACACTTTCTTTTGACTGAAAGCATTCCATTCACAAGGGAAAAAATAGGTTTTGAGTAATAAACACGGGTGGAGTGGAGGAAAAGGAAAACAAAAGACATTAAAACTCTTCCATCAAACAGAATAAGCAATAGTAAAGTCATCTTGGGTATGAAAGAAATACCTAAGGAAAATTATAAAAATAAAAACAATTCATAGAAAATCCTTGTGCTATTCATCTATAAAAAACCCAAGATCTCTTCAAAGCCATCAGTTGTAGAGATAGATCATGAAACATTGCAAAGCTAAGCAATCACTTTCCTATGTGAGATGGTGCAATGTTCAGGTGGAGCTGTACCACCTAGCTGCCCCCTATTATGTTAGTTTGATACAGTGAAGTCCTTCCTCCTCTTTTGAATAAGAAAAAAAGTCTTAAAAGTTAGTAATTATGAAGCATAAGGGGTACTCTAATTATGACATTCCATTTTTTATGTATACCTATACTCATATAGATTTTGATTTCTTAAAAAGGAACACACCCCAAAGGTCATCAATTATGGTTGCATTTTGTCTTGAATCCAGTGTCAGAAATATTCTGCCACAGATTCCATCTTCCAAAGAAAGGAAAGACTCATTTAAGAATTGGCAAGCAACTTTACTCACTTTCAATAACAAACTAAAGCTAACATTTACTTCTAAAATGCAGAATATTTACAAAGGATGTAATCATTCATTCCATGAGGGGTTGCCTCATTAAATTTATCAACATGGAACACTTCAGCTGTTTTCTGGAAGATTTGCTATGTGCGCCCTTTCTATGAACTTGGGACAAAAAGATAACTTCAAAGCCAAAAAGCTGTATTTAAAACAAGACAAAAATTTTAAAACTTACTACTCTACAGTGAGAGAATATCCCATTTAACCTATTATTGGGCCTATTAGATATGCTGTGATATAATTTTTGTACTTTAAGATTATTTCTAATTTGTCCTATATATTTTTCTTGTTTGTACATAATTCCTTGCATACTGTTTTTACCATTAGTCTCTGTGCTGGGGTGATGAGAGAGGGAAAAAAATTTAGAACTTGATTTTTTTAAATGAATGTTAAAAATTGTTTTCAACATGTAACTGGGAGGAAATACCATTAAAAAAAGAGAGAGAATGAGGACTGTCTTTTGCCTTTCTTTGTATTCCCAACATTTGACATAGTGCTTGATACATAGTAGGTGCTTAATAAATATTTACTGACATTGATTTAGAGAAAGTCAGGCTACTTTTATACTTCAAAACTCCCAGAAGCTAAAATTTTTTCAGGGTTCTTAAAACATCAGACTGAAACTTCTCTGTTGACTGAGGAGATAGTCTTGAAAGTTGCTAAAGTGGTGGAGTTTTATATGTGTGTGTACATATGTATATATGTACACACACATATATATACACATATATACATGTCATCTTTAGGCCCATACTTCATGCTTTTCCAGTAAGATAAGATACATAGGGTTCAGGTTCTACTAAATCAGTTTTTGAAAAGCCAGGTTCCCTATAACAGGGCATCAGAGAAAGACTTTAGAAGAAAAGTGTATTGAAAATCACTTTATATTTAGAAAATATAGACCCATCACAAGTTCATATTATAGCCACTTTGGATGCAAGAAGACTGAGCTTACACTGTAAAATATAATTGTCAGGCAAGACTAAATAGATGCTGATTTATCTAAAACTGTGGCTGAGGGTTGTTTTCCTTTTTTTTTTTTTTCAAATAAAATAACACAGAAAATAGTTGAAATTTGTAAGCATTTTATGTATTATAGCAAGAATTCTTAGCTTTTTTGTGTCATGAACCCTTTTGTCAATCTGCTAATGCTAATGGACTCCTTTTTGGAATGCTTTTAAATTCATAAAATGAAATGCATTGGATTACAAAGGAAACCAATTACACACACATATTTTGAAGTTCAAAACCTAAGGTTAAGAATTCCTGATTAGAAGGTAAGAAATTCACCTTAAAATTCCTTTTCATTTATTTTTCTTTTTAAAATAATATTTTATATTCTCCCAATTACATATTAAAACAATTTTTAATATTTTTTTAAAGTTTTGAATTCCAAATTCTCTTCCTCCTACCTTCCTTCCCCTCCCCTCTACCTGAGATAGTAAGCAATCCTATACAGGTTACACATGTGCAGTCATGTAAAACATTTACATATTATTCATATTATTCACATTATTCTAGCACAAGAAGACAGACAAAAAAGTGAAAAATAATATATTTCATTCAAAAGAAATCACAACATAGAAAATTAATCTAGAAAAAATCCACTGAGTTCAAAATCTTCTTCCTGAACTCTGACAAATAGGTTTCTTGTAGTAAACTCAACTACATAAGTTTACTATCAATATGGTCATGACAGAAAAGAGCAAGAAAAGCTACAGTACAAAAGAGGGAATTTTTAAAGTAAACACAATGACTGAAGGTGCAAATGAATGAAAACACATTAGTAAGTGTGAGGAACCATGCTAATTAGTGGGGATTCAAATAAAAGTAAAGATCATCCCTGACCTTAAGAATTTTACCTTCTTTTTGAAAGATTAATTTTAATGACATTTTTGTTTTTTACCCTTCCAGAGATTCATATCACATAGCAAAAATATTATTTTAAAGAAAAAAAGGAAAAGAAAAAAGCCCCAGCAAAACTGATCACCACGTCAAAAAAAGTATGAAAATACACACAAAATTCCCTAGCCATCAAGCTCCCACCTCTGCAAAGCGGTGCAGTGATGAGGGGTTGGTTTAGAGGTATTCCTTCCTATCTTTATTTGGAGCCGTGTTTGTCCTTAGTACTTTTGCAACATTCAACACTGCAGCATATTGCAGCATTGCAAAAACAACTTTTGATTATTTAATAGCTGGTCTTTCTATTTATATTATTGTAGTCATTGTGACTACAATATTGCTTTCTTGGCTCTGCTTGCTGACCGCATCAGACCATTTATGACAGGTTTTTAAGGAATAGAGCACAGAAAAGCTAGTTAATGTGCTAACTGAGAGAGTAAGGGGGGAGATTAGAAGTTCTGAATCTCGTGGCTTAACCCAGATCACACAGCTAGTAAGTTTTTGAAATGGGATTTGAACCTAGGGGGATGCAGCCTTAAGCCTGAAGTCAGAAAGGCCTGAGTTCAAATTTTGGCTCAGACACTCTTATTGCCATAAGATCCTGGCAACTTTTATCTACTATAATTGATGATAATAAAAGCACCTGCATCTTAAGGTCACTGTGAGGATTAAATGAGATGATTATTGTTAGCACAGTGCCCAGCACATAGTAACCAGCTTATTAAGTGGTTAATGCCTGTTTCCTTCTTTCCTAATTCTTTCAAATTCCAAGCACAGAATTCCTTCCACTATAACAATGGTCGCCAAAATGGTAGCCACATACCCTTAAAGGGCCATAGAGGTCCATGGCTTGACCCAAGGGGTTTGTGATAAACCATGAAGATGAATCATATCTCACCCTTCCTGTGAGAGTTATTTGTGGCTTTCCCTTCAATACAAAAATACCACTTCCTTTACCATATACTCAACATGTCCCCATTCTACTCTATTGCCATTAACTTCCTAGGTTATAATCTAGCTGTGAGACTTATTTAAAAGAAATAAGGAACTGATTTGAAATATAAAATTCATTTCTCAATTAAAAAAAAGGTGAAATAATTCAAACAGATAGTTCTCAAGAAGAAATCCAAGATATTTATATAATCATATGCAAAAAAATGCTCCAAATCACTGGTAATTAGAGAAATGAAATTAAAGGAATTCTGAGTTTCCACCTTATCACCCATCAGATTGGTCAGGACATATGTTGGAAAGGGTATGGGAAAACAGCAATACATGAGCTGTAAATTGATACAGCTATTCTGTAAAGCAGAAGTGGGGAATGTTTTTTTTCTGTCAAAGGCCACTTGGTTATTTACAACATTATTTGCAGACAATACAAAATTATCAATTTATAAAACTCAAGCAGTGGGAGGTCACTGAATCTAGCTTTTGGCTTATCATCACCTGCAGTTGATTTAGCAAATTATTTTAGAAGCCTCATTTGGCTCATGGGCCAGACATTCCCCATTCCAATTTAGAAGTATGCAAAGAAAGTTATTAAACTGTATATAACTTTTAACTCAGATATACCACTACTAAGCTTCTATATAGCAAAAGGAAAACAAAAAAAAGAATAGATGCAAAAAATATTTATGATAGCTCTTTTGTAGTAGCAAATAAATGGAAACTAAGGGAATAAGCATCAGTTGGTAGATGGATGAATGAATGCAATGGAATCCTACAGTGTTAAGAAATGAAGAAAGGGGGCAGCTAGGTGGAGCAGTGGATAGAGCATCAACCCTGAAGTCAGGAGGACCCGAGTTCAAATCTGGCCTCAAACACTTAACATTTCCTAGCTGTGTGACTCTGGACAAGTCACTTAATCCCAACTGCCTCAGCAAAAAAAAAAAAAAAAAAAAAAAAAATGAAGAAAGGTTTCAGAAAAACCTGGGAAGACTTATATGAGTTGATGCAAAGGGAAGTAAGTATAACTAATCAATGCAATGATTAGTCACAACTCCAGAGAACTAAGAAGACCACTATTACTCTTCTCTATGCCGTCATCACTTTTTGCCTGAACTAATACTCTACTAACTTCTCTCTGCTTCACAAAGTCTTTCCCTACTCTACATAGATGCCAAACTGATTCAACTAACTCCACTGGCTCTCTACCAGACTCTAGACAAAGTATTATTTCATCTCTATCACATCTTTTTAAACTTTCTATTTTGTATAAGTTTTGTAAAATACACAATTAAAAACTGGATTCCATTACATGTATAAAATTATAAAAATATGTATTTGAGGTATTTAATTTTTTTCTGATGGTGCACATAATCAAAATTTTGGAGATTATTCTGCTTCACTACATTGCCAAACTTTAAATGAGTCAGGCAAAGAAAACATGAACAATTATATCCAGTCAGCTTCTTTACAATTTACTGTTTATATTGTTACATCAAAATGTCAAGTTAAGTTAGAAAAGCTCTAGAGGACCCTGGGTCGGTCTTATCCTTAGCCTACTATATAAATGTGAAGGTATTATATGGCACAGTGGAAACTTGGGAGGTACAGAATCAAGGTTCTATACCTTGATGTGAAATTCTGATTCTGCTACATTGAGCTTATGTGATGAGAGGGCAAATCACTTAACCTCTATAAGTTTTAAGATGTCATCTTGGACTAGATGATTTCTAAGGAACTTTCCTATTCTATATCCATGAGGCTAGGTAAATCTGAAGATACCTAATAAGTCCAAACAATAATTCTATATACAGATATACTATTTATGTAAATGTGTCTAATTTGGGGGATTTAGTATTTAGAGACAAATAAACAATGATAATAAATCTTCAGGCTAATATACAGTAAGATCACACAATCAGACAAACAGAAGCAATAAACAACCTTTATTTTCATTTGCAATGATCAGATTTTTTAAAAGTGTTTTTCTCCCACTAAAGACAATCAGATTTCTCTTGTTAAGTACAAGAAGTACATGACCATCGTACCAGAGTATATTGCCTCTTTGAATGTTTTGTTGCTGTGTTTTTTTTATTTTTAAAATCACTATTACTTCCCAATGACTTCTCCTCACTTCTACTAAATAGAACTTTCTCTTATAACCTATAACTATTATCTTATTGTTTAGCATTTCAGCCGTATCCAACTCTTCAAGATCCCTTTTGGAGTCTTCTTGGGAGACACTGGAGTGCTTTGCCATTTCCTTCTTCAGATTATTTTACAAATGAGGAAACTGAAACAAACAGGATTAAGTGACTTGCCCAGGGTCACACAGCTAGTAAGTGTCTGAGGCTAGATTTGAACTAAGGAAGATAAGTGTTCTTGACTTCAAGCCCATTGTACCACCTGTTTATCCTATAAGTACAATCAAGAAAAACAAATTAACACATTGGCTATTTCTGAAAACATATACCTATTTTTCAGCCACAGTATACTCTACCTCTCTTATAAGAGGCAGGGTGCACATTTCATTGTCAGTGTTCTGAAGCTACAATAGCGTATTGCATTAATCAGAGCTCTGAAGTCTTGTTAACATTTTCCTTAATATTACAATAGATAATGTACATATTATCTTAATTCTGCTTATTCTATTTAATTTCACTGCATATCAGATATAATTTTTCTGAAATCTTGATACTTGTCATTTCTTTTTTGGGCATGAAGTAATTGGGTCTAGGTAAATTGTCCAGGATCACACAGATAATAAGTGTTAAATGTCTTACACTAAATTTGAACTTAGGTCCTTCTGACTTTATGCTCTAACTACTATCTAGTTGCCCCTATGTCATTTCTTATAGTGCAATGATATTTCCTTACCCTTAAATACCACATATTGTTTGGTTATTCCCTATCCAAGGGGCAAAAATTTTTCTTTACAGTTCCTTATCATAGGATCACAGTCTTAGACCTTATAGACTGTCAAGCTCAATATTTTTATTTTGCATATGGGGAAAGTGAAGTCCAGAAAAGTTATGTGACTTAAAAATCACACAAGTAGTGATAGAACCAGGATTTAACCTGGCCCTATTAACAACTTTAAATCCAGTATTTTTCCTATTGTACCAAAAATACCTTAATGAAGATGAGGTCAACCTTACTCTCTATGACTAGTTTTTCTTGGAAATGAAAGGAACAGGCACCATGACTTCTGACCAATTAATTCAGTGATACATAGTAAGCATGCCAACAGCAAAATCTGTGGGATGTTAAATGTCCAGTCATAGCATGCTATGTTATTGTTATGTTCAAAAAATATTTCACCATTGTAATAATTTTGGATCCTTGTTTCATTATTCTTACTAATACATTCTTTGCAATTATTCAGAAATAGCACAAGACATAGTCATGTTAGCACTTGCTAATTATTATAAGAACTAGAAATAAGATTAAAAATGGAACTACAGCCCAAAGGAACACAAATTGTCATTTTATTCAGCTTTTCCAGTTAGAACTCTATCTAAATCTTTCATTCTGGGTCAGCCAAAAGAGTTAAAATGATCGCAGGCTACATTAATGGACATTAACAGCATTCAGAATCAGGGAGGTAATATCTCTTTTGTACTGCATCATGCCCTGGTCAGACTATATCTGGAATATTTCATTCTATTTTGGGTGCCACATTTTAAAATAGTCTTGACAAGACAGAGTGCCGGAGGTCAATCAGGAGGGTGAGAGTACTGGAAATCATGCTATATAGAGATCAAATAGGAAATGGGGAAAATTAAGTCTATAAAAGAAAAAACTGAGTGGGGACATGGTAGCTGACTTCATCTATCTGAAATAAAAGTAATTAGGCTGTTTTGCTTGATCTCAAAATGGGAAAACTAGGAACAATGAGTGGGAAATTACTGAAAGGCAAAGTTCAACTCATGGTAAGGAAAAACTTCTTCCAAAGGCTATACAAAAGTTTCTTGACAGAGAACCAAAATGGAAGAGCCTTCCTCAGGAGGAAAAGGTAAAGGAACAAGCACTTATTAAATGCCTATTATACACTAGGCATTGTGCTAAATGCTTTACAAATATTATTCCATTTAATACTGCCAATAACCCTAGATAGATGGTTTTATTATATCCATTTTACAGTTGATTCAAAAGATTAGATGATTTGTTCATCATCACATAGCTAATAAGTGTCAGAGTCAGACCTTGAATCAAACTCTCATAGCTCCAATGCCAGCACTCTATTACACTACTGAGCACTGACACATGCTGACCTAAGGTATTGGTCAATGTCATGGAAGATGTCCCACACAGATTTCAAATAAAAGAATGATTGTTTATTGATGGTAAGGGTTTCCAAACTCTCCTATTCTCACATGACATTGAAAACAGTAATTCCATTGAGTTATAGAACACCTCAAAGCTTCCTCAGTGAAATCCACAGCATTGGGAAAAAGATTAGGCTAACTATACACCTTGGAAACACCCTAGAGAGACAAAAAGAATTAAAAGCCCATTGTCAAGATGAACTGCCTTACTGCACACAAACACACATGCATACAACTTATGTAAATATACCTATACATACATGTACTGATATACACAGGTGTGTGTATTTGCACATCAAGAAGATGCTGCAGATAGTGACTAGATTAAAGAAATGAATAGGAGGAGGTCAGAATGAGTGCTTTGTATGACCCCAATTTCTTTGCTACCACAAATGTGATCTCTTTAGACTCTCAAGTTCTATGGCTGTGAATCGTGAAACACTAGAATCTCTGAAAAAGACATATAAATTATGAATAAGCTAAAGCACTATGGGTTTAATTAGGCTTTAGTGTGATACCAATGATAGCTTATATTCAAGAAATGGGGCAAAAAATTATCAGGAGAACAAAGGAAAGAGGAGTATTACTAGAAAAGGAGGGAGGGCCATTCATATAAAGAGACTAAACAATGAGATAAGGATGTCCCAGGCATTACAATGAGCATCATCCCCAAGAAGAGTAAAAGAGCTAAGACAAAAGGTGCAATGCAATGGATAAAACTTCTATGGAGAATTTGTGGGAAGACATGGGAAAGAAAAACCTGGTCTCTGATCTTAGTGCCACCTTATTAACTTCTATTTCTCCATGAAAGCCAAGAGGAATAATAGGCAAATGCACAGACTGAACTGCAAGAGAAAAAGACAAGTCAGAGGTATAAACAGATTGACTACATATACTAATGGAATAGAGATATGAAATACCTGGCCCCTGGTCACAACTGGCTGAAACCTTCATATAGAAGTGTATCATCTCTCCAACTTCAATCAGACAACCAGTCAGCGAGCATTGATTAATCACCTACCATGTATCAGGCACTATACTCAATGCTAAAAATACAAAGAAAATAAGAAAAAATTATCCTTGCTCTCAAAGAGTTCGCTGTCTGATGGGAAGAACAAAGCAAAATGTTGTCTTGAAACAGAACTCTTTATCTCCATCATGTGGGCTGACCATCCTGTGCACACTTCTCGGCCATTGCTTCAAATTTTTGAGAAAGTTACATCTCTCTACAGAAGTCCCTTCTACTTGATTAACACTGATAACCTACATTTTCTCTGCTTCCATTAAGATGGTTTTGAGTTATAACAAGCCTAGATGATGCTTCATATTCTTTCTACTATTTAGGAAACCCTGGATTTCATTCTCTTTAAAAATCATAAGTTAAGTTACTGGACAATTTCTAAAGCATGGGTATGAATGGAGAGTATGACAGAAATCATGGCAAAAGCAGCATGAGAGTAGTGACTGCTGTGCTGACAGTATGACAAAGGTTTTATAATCTCTAAGAGCTCCATACAAATGAAAGAAAAGAAAAAAATTGAACTTCTCAATAAACTAGACTATAACAATATTGTGAATTTATAGTAATTTGTCGGGAACAACAAAATAAGTAGCAATATACTGAGTGTTTTTAGCTCTAGAACATTTAACAGAGTCCCAAAATTTACATTTGGATTCCAACTCAGTAATATGCTTCTAGGGAGACAAAATTTTTTGGCTTCATGAAATCACTGGATCATAGATCTAGCATTACAAGGGTCCTTAGAGCTCTCTAATTCTAAAAGTACCAAAGAAGTCAGAAAATTTTAAAAAAAGATTTGAAATAGTATGTGTTGCCTGCCTTCAAGAGACTTCTAGTCTAGAAAGTGGGTAAGATAAAAAGCATATATAACAAGGATATGCCATATTACACAGTAAATACATGCTACTTAAGGTCCAAGGGGAAATGACTGGGTTCTTTCTCTCTCTCAGCTTTGCTTGCTTTAATACAAAATCCACAATTGCTTGATGATTATTTTTCTTTGCTGTTTCCATCATTCTTAGAATCAATTATGGGTCGACATGAATGTAAAGTCCTTGGGAAGAGGAAGTCTTGTATCTTTGTCTCTGTAAATCACAGTAATACTAACTAACAAATAAAAGCATTTAATAAACGTTCATTGAATTGAATAAATAAAGTCTTCCTACATTCATACAGAAATTCATAACCTGCTGAGGGCTTCAAATTGAACACTCATTTTAAAATCTGTGTCTCCCCTTATGCTTATTCGGGAATTAAACCCTTGTAGTTTTGCTGATATGGTTCTGAATTTGTTTCTGTTCTAGAATACCATATGTAACCTTCCAGGACTGTAACTTTTTAGCTCAATTTCTAGTTATAGATTCTGGCTTGAAGGCATAAAATCTATGGACATTAACAATACAAGATTTCCTTTAATTATGACTTCTCTTGCTCCCAACGTGGGGAAGTTTCAACTTGCTTCATTGAACCCTGTTGGCCCTATCCCTACCCTGGGTGGGTCTGAGAGGATCATTACCACAAAAAGCCAAAAAAGAGAGCCATTGGCCTCCATTGCTCTTCTCTAGAAAAAAAGAGCTCTAAAACTTAAATTGTCCTGACTCAGAAAAAAAAAAAACAACTTTTTTTTTAATCTTTAAACTTTAACAACTTAAAGCAAACAATTTGCTTAGAATCATTAAAACTTTTTTTTCTTTTTCATGTTTTTTTCTTTTTGTTCTGATTCTTCTTTCATTACATGACTGATGTGGAAATAGGTTTAATATTAACTGTACATTTACAATCTATATGAGATAGCTTGCCACTTGGGGAAAGGAGAGGTAAGGTAGTGAGGGAGAAAAAAATGGAACTCATAATCTTATAAAAATGAATGTTGAAAACTATTTTTTACATGTAATTAGAAAAACAAAGACTATTAAGTGGGAGGGGGAAATAGAATCACAGATAAAAGCTGGAAAGGAATTTAGAGGCTATCTTTTCTAGGCCTCATTTAACACATCAGGAAAACAAGGCACAGAGGTTATCTGATGTCCAGGGTCATATAGCTAATAAATATGTGAACAAAAGAATTTAACCCAATTCTTGATACCAAGAGTCTAGTACTCTATCAGCCACCATGCTACCTTCTTATAGCCAGCAAAATTTTCACTTGTTCACTATTTATCATGCTAATAATTCTCCTAAGGACAAACAATTAATTAGTAAATCTTGAATAAGAATACAGTCTGTATAGCTGGTTAGTATATTTGGTCTTCAATGTTAGTACTTTGCTTTTAAATTCCATTTACAGCTTATTTATCACACTTGTGACCTATATTATTAAAGGACTTCCTTGATGAAGCACTATTAACACAACACCTCATTTTTATCGTGAGAGAGCTTAAACAAAGAAGGGCTATCAAGAACCAGGGATGAGGAAGTAAAAAGGAAAATAATGGCAATTGCAATGGTGAACAGGATGCCACTTATAAGGAGAATCACACTCATTTCAAGGGGCACTGGAAAAATTCATCAGAATGTCTGCATTCTCAGGAGAACAAAAAGGACTTAAGATTTCTTTATTTTCTAACAAGTCAGCCCTGAATTTCTTTAGCATAGAAGAAAATACATTTTACATGGATATAGAATATTTATCTTTGAAGAAAAGGAAGCATTTTAAAAATGTCATCAGATTCCTATAGAAAAAAATTTTCAAGAAAGAAGAAGCTCCCCAAAGATAAACAGTGATTCACTTTTAAGAAGGAGATTGTTGAAAAAATTCCAATGTTCTTAGATTATTATGGGGATGGGTTGAAGAGGGAAGAAGCAGTGATAGTAGTGATTCTGCAAAGCATTTCAATCAAATCAACAAACATTTATTAAGTACCTACTTAATGTATCAGGTACAGTCAATATCATAAATCTTTCTATTCTTCAGAGATTTATCATTTTAGGTATGGGTAGTCTCTCTACAGAGGTAACACTGAACCATGTTTGAAAAAGCATTATTTACTGCTTCCTGGCTAAAAAAAGGGGGGGGTGGGGTGGGAAGAACACTAGGCAGGAAATGAATGAGCTATTCCCTGCACCAGATCACAAAGCCAGCATCTAGAGAAAGTATGGGGTCACTTCTTTACACTGCCCTCTCAGTTTTGACATTGTACTAGCAACATAGAAGGAAACAAAATAGGAGGTAAAGTGTGAGAGGTCTTGGCTGGCTGACCCATAACAAATAAAAGTGAGGTGCTTTTACCCTGTGGGAGCAAAACAAACTCTGGCTACTTCTCAGTTGTAATCTTAGATTCACCGAGAGGCAGACTTTCACTTTCAGATCAGAATAGCATTGCTTAGAACTCAATCAAATAGAACTCAGTTTTGTCTTCAGTTCTTTGATTCTCATTCTGTGCCAATTTTCCCCACAAATGTGTCACCATAGATATACTTATGAACAGAGAAGAAATGTGATCAATTAAACCAAATTAATATGTCACCAATTCCTTGCAGTTTGGAGCTGGAAGGGATTTCAAAGATTACAGATTCAATGGTGTGGTACTCTTCAAAGGTATGTTTGCATTTTAAAAGAGAACAAGGTAATACAAAGGAATGAGTTACTAATGATAGGATAGCAGACATCACGATGTTTGAATGGGCTCTTCTCTTACATAAGTCCTTGTTTTCAGTGACTATATTTTATGGCTTATTTATGCCCACTGTGTATCTCTTCACCTTTAGGTAGTATACAATTTTGATTCTTTGAATTTTTTTAATACTCTATGACTGAAAGCCATATAACATACCCATAAAAACATTAGTGTTAAAAAATAAAGTGAAATAAAGCATAGGCTTTAGTTTCAGAGTAAAGCATTGGGTTATTAAGTATAATTTCCCCAAAGGCAACAGCTCCTTTTCTGTTCAATTCTGAGTCCAACTCATTTTTCCATTTGTCAGGTTTCTCTAAGATATACTCACAAGTTCTGTGAGTCATCCATTCAAATGTCAATCATATTTTTGGCAAAAAGGCATTCTTCATTTATTTAGTAAACCAAGTGGATAGTTAAGCAATCATGGAACTCATTTGGGAAGATCTGCAATGATCCTAGGTTCATTGCAGTCTGCACAATATTATCCCCAAACAGAGTAGCTAAAGGATCTCTTACCAAATCCCTGTTCTAAACTCTGCATCAGACATGTTTTGTGATAACAGTAAACACATTTGGTAAATATAATTCCTACTTTGGGTCTCACTTAATAAAAGGGTCAAAGTTACAAAGGTATACTTTGCATCTATTTTATATATTTTTATTTATGTACATGCAGGCTCCTTGAGGGTGAGGACTATTTAATTTTTTAACTGTCACCTTAATATCTGGAACAGTGCCTAGCATGCTTGTTGATCAACTGATTACATCTTTCAAGGAATCTTCTGTGAATCTGTTTTTCTAGCTTATTATTTGTGATACCTTGGGCCAGTCACAATCTTCATAGGCCACTGTTTTCCCATCTGAAAAATGAGAAGTTAGAACAAGATGACCTCTGAGATCTCTTCCAGCTCTAGCTGTATGATTCTATAAACTCCTCTTCTCTACCTAAAGTACATTTCCCAGAAAACACAAACGTTAAACTGTCTCAAAGCTGACTAAGACTGACTGCACATATCACTTTCTATGACTATATTACTAGGAATCCATCACACTACATATGCTTGTGTAAGCTGCCAAAAGAAATGAGACCTTGTAATTTCTGTTGAGTCTTCATCTGAAGAAATAGAGAGAAAGCTCAATTTCATTTCCAAACCTTTTAAGTCAATGGACCATGAAATCTGGAATTCAAAGGATTGCAAAGAGTTTGGCAAAAAAAAAGAAAACTATTCACAATGACAATGGGTAGTGCAATCCCAATTCTAAATAACTGAAAAGCAGTTTATGGAAAGTTAAAATCATATTCAACCACCACAATGACACCATGTGCTTATTATATAAATTAAATAGAATCAGATTTTGTAGTTTGTGGCTGGGCCTCTGGCAGGATTCCACAAACATTGGCATCTTTCTTCGGAAAACAAGACAATTGCTAATCGTTCATTTACTATTACAAGATAACAAAAGCAAGCACATTATTGCTATGATAAATAACTTTTATTATTATTGATGATGATAATTTCAAAATATCATTTCTTCACAAGGCATTGGAAGGGGCAAGGATGATAAAAGTGAAGATAAAATTATGATTGGGGGAGTGTTTTGAGAAAGGACTGTAATATAAAAACAAAAGGTAAAAGGAAATAAAGGTATCACTTAACACTACCATCATGCATTAAAAAACTAATTATGATATTAAATTCTTCCAGCTGTCAATTTCTAAAACTAAAACATTCAATTTATACTTCAACTTGAAGGAAGGAAGGAAGAAAGAAGGGAAGGAGGAAAAAAGAAGGGAAAGAAGAAAAGAAGCAAAAGGAAGTAAAAGGGTATTTATTAAGTATCTACTATATAGTATATACCATGTATCAGGCACAGTACTAGATGCTTTATAAATATTAGCTTATCTGAGGCCCACAACAACCCTGGGAGATAGGTATTCTTATTATCTTTATTTTAACAAATGAGAAGAGTGAGGTAGGCAAAATTAAGGGACTTGCCCAGGGTCACACAGCTAATAAATAAGATTGCACTTACTTCCTGATTCCAGGCCCAGTTTTTTGTCTACTGCACCATCCAGGTACCTAACTTTCCAAGGAATCCTGTGTTCAAGTACTGTCTAAAATGCACTCCTAGATGATCCTAAGCAAATCACTTAACCACTCAGTGCTCCAGAAAATGCTCTAAAATCATAAATTTTAGAACAGTTGCTGATTCACACTTGTCGAGGAAATGTCCTCATTCAATAATTCCCTACACAGTTGAAATCCTAGATATGAACCAAAATAAATAGATAAAAGAAATAATCTTTCTACTATGTATCTCTCTACAACTACTATTTAGTTGTGGGAATCGAATAATAAATGTAAAGAACAAGCAAAATTATACTGTTATTGTGACAAAATAGTTAATTAACAATGTTGTCATCTTCAAAAAAATAGGGTTGGGAGTTATCCAAAGGGCTCTGGAAAGGAATAGCGTGAGAAGTAGAACTAGCAATGGATTTTGGGTCAGAAGAAGCAGGTTCAAATTTTACCTCTGCACTTATTACTTATGTGTCCTTCAACAAATCAACAAACCTCTTGGGGCCTTAGTTTGCTTAACTGTAAAATGACAGGTTTGGACTTCTACAATCATTTCAAACTATCATATTAAGACCAACAAGAATTGGACACAAGGGCCCTAAAGGATGTCATTAGAGTATATGACTGGGAAGATTGATTTGGTCAAATAAGAAGAACATGGGAGATTAAACTAATCCTTTTGAGCTCTACTTGAATCCACTCAATACAAAGAGATCAAGAATGGGGTCCCCAGAACAGTGGGAATATCTTGTACTAAAGTCACAAAAGTCACACAGAATGAGGAGGTACTGTAGATAGCTTGTAACCTGAATCAAGGAAGAAGGACACAAACTCAGGAAAATACATGCTCATCAATTTATAGAAAAAAAAAAAGAAAACAAGTTTGTAGTCAAGTAGCAAAGCAAGTAGTAAATACAGGAAAAAGTCCTAACAAGGGAAAGCTCAATCAACTTGTATAAGACTAAAGTGTCTGAACCTTTTTGAGTTTGTGTATCATATTTCTGAACCTTTGTGTGTGTGTGTGTATCATAGTTCCCTTTGGCATTGTGGTAAAACTATGAATGGATCCCTTTTCATAATTGTTTTTAAATACATAAAATAAAATACTTATGATTATAAAAGACCACCAATTTTATATAATGCAATATTTAAATTTTTTTTAAAAGGTCATGGGTTCTAGATTAAGAACTCATACACTAGGGTAACAGAGCAACAATTATTTCTTGTACCTTCTTGTTGAAATAATTTAAAAATGATATATACTTGCGCAAATATATATAATATGTGTACATATATATGTGCATAATTTATTACATAACATTCAAAAATATGTTGTCTGCTTGCTGGATTTACATGACTGCTGGCGAACTGAATAAAAATTAAAGTTAAGATTAGCTGCAGTAAAAACAGAACATTCACAAAGCTTAAATAATGACAAAGCAATTGGCCTGAGGTTCACAGGAGATATGCCCAAACCACAGCAAGTCAGATAAAACTTATTTTTTTTTAAATTATGTATCATTTACTGCCCAAAACCAAAATTCTTTAGGGATTTTTCTTGTTAATTATAACTTTAACTATGGTATATAAAATTGCAATTATCAAATAAATATGGAAAAATTGAAGTAACAATCACAGCATCTGAAAGCATCAAGAAGGGAGGGAAGGAAGGGAGGAAAGAAAGAAGAGAAGGAGGGAGGAAGCAAATGCAGGAAGGAAGGAAGGAAAAAAGAAAGGAAGGAGGGAGAAAAGGAAGGAGGGAGAGAAGGACACAGGAAGCCAAGGAGTGGAAAAAGGAAGGAAAGGAGAGAAGGAGAGTAGAAAAGGGAAAGAGGAAGGGAAGAAAATAATGAGGAAGAAAAGGAAAAAGGAAAGGAGGGGCAGGAAAGAAGGAGGGGAGGAAGCAAGGGAAGGAGAAAGGAATGGAGGAAGAAAGGAAGAATGGAAGGATGAAGGAAAGAAAGGAAGGGAGAGAGGGAGAGAAGAGGGGGAAAGGAAAAGATCAAGGAAAGAAAGGAAGAAAGGAGGGAGAGAGGAAGTCAAGTAAAAAAAAGAAGGGAAGAAAGCAAAGTAGAATGGAAAGAAGCAAGGGAAAGAGAAAAAGGGAGTGAAGAAGGAAGGAGGAAGAGAAGGAAGGAGGGAAAAGACAGGAGGAAAAGAGGAAAGGAAGAAAGGGAAGAGGGAAGAAAGGAGGCTGGAAGGAAGGAAGAAGGGAGGGAAGAATGGAGATTGGGAGGAAAAAAGAAGGAAAGGTGAAAGGGAGGAAGGGAAGAGGGAAAGAAAAAAGGAAGGAAGGAAACAAGGAAGAAAGGAAGGAGGAAGAGAAGGCAAAGTAGTTAACCAATAGAATTAAAATTGTGGATTAAATAGTAACCTTATTGTTGTTCTAGACTCCCATAACAAATACTAGGGCAATTCATGACAGATTTGGCTCTTTTGTATGTATGTCCCTCCTTCCCAGAAAAGTTCAAAACATGTCTTCTTGCTATTGAAAGAATTTCAGAGAAGACCACGTAGAAAGAGAAAGCAAAAAAGAAAAGTTTGGCAAAGCAATGTATGAAAAAAAAATGCAGAAAAAGAGAGAAAGATAAACTTGAAGAAAACACAGGTGTGTGAATTTTTAAAATGACCATTTTGCCTAACCCTTAGAGGCAGCCTCCAACAACCAAGATTTCTACTACAATAATAAGACAGTCATTTCTTTCTGGCTTCTTTACAATGAAAGTTGGTAAAATATCCATTTACTTGGAACCTTTAAATGTGAAGACATCCCAGACAAAAAGCAAAAGAATAGGGAATGTGTTTAAAGAAAAAGAGGGTTTCTTACTTTCATATACTCTTGGAACCCATGTTAAATAATAAGATGACTTTCTGAGACTTGTTTTTTTTAATCTCTTCCTTTAAGATTCTTTCTAGCACTTCTAGTCTTATTCTATGACTAGTTTTTTTCCAAATAACAAATGAATAACCACATAGGTTTTCTCAATCCTTCAAAAGGAAAAAGTAAATCAAACTTCAGGTTAAGATTTTCTGATAATTCTTTTATCTGTGGACTAAGTAATTGGACTTAACAAATACTTGTTGACTGACTTGAATTTCAAAAGCTTGGAGATGGGGAACAATCTTTTTTTTTTTTTTTTTTTTTTACATTAACTGATTTTCAGTCCACTAAACTGATGGAGGTATTCTTTATGTACAATAGCTTAACAAACATTTATCAAGCTTCTTACTAAAGTTCTATTAAGAGTAGTTCTGAGGGGGGGCGGAGCCAAGATGGCGGAGTGAAAAGTTGACTTTCTGCCTCTCCTCCGATCTTCTCCCAAATCAACAATAAAATAAGCCTCTGCACTGATCTTCAAGTCAACGAACTCAGAAATATTTGGGCACAGCTCTCTGGATAACTTCATATCAGGTTAGCCGGACTCGGACAGAGAGATAAATAGACGACAACTGTGCAGGCCGGAAGTGAGGGTGGGACTCAGCTCAGCTCATCATGGAAGAAATTCCAAACTCCAAACTCCAAATTCCAAACACCTGGAGTTTATCTGAGGCACTCGGGACACTCTGCCCTGATTGGGGGCAGGTGTTCTGGCAGACTTGCCTTGTTTAAGGAGTAATTCGGACTTAGTCCTAGCCCCCACAGGCCCAGCACCTTAAGTCAACTCGCCGAAGTGCCCCAGGGCAAAGCTTTTTGCAGCCAACTTTTTTTTTCCCTACCTTAAAGAGATATCCACGCTGTCTAAAAAAAATATGATGAAGAAGCAAAAGAGAGCTCTCACCATAGACAGCTTTTATCAAGGCAAAGAAACCACCCCAGAGCCAGAGGTTCCTTTAGACAAAAATCCAGAGAACATCAGCCAGGACCATCACTGGTCCCCTTTTCAAAAGGCCTTTCTGGAAGACTGCATAAAGAACCTCAAAAGAGAGCTGGAGGATAAATGGGAAAATAAACTGAAATCAGTGCAAGAAGGATACAGTATCTTGCAAGAAGGATATGATGCCCTGCAAAAGAGATATGAAAAAGACACCAATTTATTAAAAAATAAAATTAGTGAAGTGGAAAAAGAGCACAATGAACAAATTGGCCAGTTACAAAAGGAGCTTAAAAAGGTAATTGAAGAAAACAACACTTTAAAAATAAGAATTGAACAAATGCAAGTGAATGACTCACTAAGACTTGAAGAATCAGTCAAACAAAAACAAAAAAATGAAAAATTAGAAGAAAATATGAAATATCTCCTAGGAAAAACAACTGACTTGGAAAATAGATCTAGGAGAGACAATCTAAGGATTATTGGACTTCCTGAAAGCCATGATGAAAAAAAGAATCTCAACACTATCTTCCAGGAAATCCTGAAAGAAAACTGCCCTGAGATTGTAGAATCAAAGGGCAAAATCACCATTGAAAGAATTCACCGATCACCTCCTGAAAGAGACCCCAAAATTAAGACCCCAAGGAATATCGTGGCTAAATTTCAGGACTATAGCACCAAGGAACAGATTCTGCTAGCAGCTAGAAAGAAACAATTCAAATACCGAGGTTCAATAATTAGAATCACACAGGATTTGTCAGCTTCCACACTGAAGGATCGAAGGGCATGGAACCAGATATTCCGAAGGGCAAAGGAACTTGGATTACAGCCAAGAATAACCTATCCAGCTAGAATGAGCATTATCCTCCAGGGAAGAAGATGGTCATTCAAAGATATAGGTGAATTTCACCTATTTCTAATGAAAAGACCGGATCTGAACAAAAAATTCGACACCCAAACACAGAACTCAAGAGATGCATAAAAAGGTAAAAAGGAAAGGACTCTTGAGAACTTTATTTCTACTAGGGGGATACTCAAAGTTTGGGGGTATAATTAACTGGATATTACTTTGATAATATGAAAAAGAGAACTAGAGGGGAAAATGTTGTCATACTGGGGAAAAGAGGGAAAAAGTGGTAAAATAAGATCTAAAAAAAAGGAGGTAAAAACAAGGTAAAATCACTTGAAGAGGCAAAGAAAACCTAATATAATTGAGAGAAAGAGGGGAGGGAGATGAGCACTGTGTAAATCTTACTCTCATCAGGTTGGGCTCTAAAAGTGTATATCAGACATTTGATTTCACATAGAAATTTGTCTGTTGCTAGAGGGAAGTGGGAGGAAAAGGAGGAAAAGTAAGGGACAAACTAATAGAAGGGAAAATAGAAGAATCAGGGGAAAGGAATAAAAACAGGGGGAGGGGCTCTAAAGGGTGAAGTATTGTTTGGGGGTGGGGGTCATCAAAAGCAAAGTACTGAGGAGGGGGGAAGGGAGAAAGGGGAAAGGAAAGGGGAGTATTGTTTGGGGGAGGGGTCATCAAAAGCAAAGTACTGAGGAGGGGGGAAGGGAGAAAGGGGAAAGGAAAGGGGAAAACATAACTTGGGTAAATAAGATGGCAGGAAATAAAGAATTAGTTATTCTAACTGTGAATGTGAATGGGATGAACTCTCCCATAAAGCGGAAGCGGATAGCAGACTGGATTAAAAACCAGAATCCCAC